>JAUEJL010142394.1:0-10720 GCA_032274825.1 Drosophyllum lusitanicum | reverse complement strand
AATTAAAAGAAAAAAAAAAAAAAGCTTCATTAGGGGAAAGGGGTTAGGCAAGAATGGTTGGAAAGCATGTCTATGGAAGCTTAAGAGGGAGAGTGGTCCTCGCAATTTGATTGGACGAATAGTTATAGTTATTATCTAAAAGAGAGTAGTTCGGAATCGGTGTCATATGCTTTAATTGGTTGGTTGCAACAAATTAGAAAAAACATGGCGGGATCTTTTTGCTTGGTCGGGACTCTCTTTTTGCAAGTGGTAAAAATATGAGAGATTTGATTACAAATAACACTGTTTTGCTTTTTATTTTTTAAAATAAGGTCTTATTTTAAAAAAACGTCTGTGGGAACGAAGACGTTTCTAATAAGCTTGTTTGTTTAAAAAAAAACGTTTGTCTGTCGGCAGATGTTTCTAATAAGCTTATTTGCTTTTTGGCAGATATAAGACCTTATTTTGTCTTGTTTTCGCTTATTTTGAGAAGCTAAAAACTACGTCTTTTTTTCGCATACCTTCTCAGAATTAAGACCTTTTAAACCACATCTTTTCCCGAATACATGAAATAAGACATAAGACATTTATGTCTTCAAAAACAAACAACACCTAAGTTCCTTATCATCTTCACAATTTAGTGTTTGGAAAATAGCGGTAATTTCTATGGCCTATTTTATCTAGAAAAAATCGGAATGACGTAGTGTTCAAGAACAAGAAAAACTGTATCGACGAGGTTATGTTCGAAACACAAATAAACCTGTTTCATTGGCTTAGAGGAAGATGCACAAAATGAATACAATTCTTTGGTCAGATTGGCTACAATTCCCGACAGGTTCAATTCGCCAAAAGTGAATGGTAACATACACTTAATGTTGTAATATACCGTACGGATCATGGAGGGGTCGTTTTTAGTTAGTTTTCATACGGTTTCTACAGGTTGGGTTATGATAATGGTTTTATTTTTCTTTTAAATGGTGATTAGCGGATAGGTGATGGGTGATTTCTAGCTTTATGATTCTGTTAGTAATAATGTAAGGAGTTTATCTTTCTGTACCTTACAGAAGCCTTGTTGGATGCAATTTTGGTATCAGTAATATAAGTTGTCTTTTAAAAAAATTATCTAACTTAATGGCTATAAGTGTAAATGATTAAATTTGTAACAAAATGTAAAGCATAACAACTGTCTATGTATTCTAAAAGTTATAGGGACGAGTTCTAAAGTTTTGTCAAAACCTCAGGGACGTAATTTGTAATTAACTCTATTTTTAATTGAAAAGGACTTTTTTTAATCTAAACACTCGATAACCGGTTAAAAGCAGCAAACAGATCGATGTTTAATTACCATTGTTGTGGTATTTTTGTTCTCCTTTAGGGCTCGGATGATATGAACAACCCCCGGATTAATTTGAAGTATCCGATGATATCTCTTTCTTATTAAAAGATTACAAGCTCTAGTGGAAGACAACTGGTTAACTATTCAACAAATGCCTGGTTAGTCAACTTTTGACAAGAAAACATTGATGCCTTACATTAAGAAAAAAAAATTGAGCATCTCAAATGATTTTTTTTCAAAAGTTAATTATCTTTTTATGCAATTTGTCACCAATCAATATATATAACAAGAGAGAGTTTCATGTGAAAAAAGGTTTATTTGTAAAAAGTGCGAGGAGTAATTTGGACTCTTAGATCATCTAATTAATCGTTATAAATAATTATGAAATTTAAGTAATTAATTGGAAAGAATATGATATTAACAAAAAAAAACCAAAATGGTATTATATTATTTTTTACAGCAATTACCAAATTAACTTCACCCATTTTTTTGTCTCTTCCTTTCACTCTCTCACGTCAGTTAAGGAGAAGCTAAAAGTCATCTCTTTTATTTGTTAAGGAGAAGTTAAAGGTCAAAAACCCTATGTGTACGCCGGCGGCCGTGATTTTTTAGGCCTAGCCATACTGTCACCTGCGACGGGAATATCAACCACCGCCTCCCTAGTCGCCCTCTTTCTCTCTCTATACGGTGGTAACCTTAATTCCTCTCTCTTTTCTCTCTAGTTGTAACCCCCATATCCATGGTCGCCGCCCTCTACAGAGCCACCATGCTCGATATTAGAGGGTCAACCACATCCACTGGATCTGCTACGGTTGCCGCCGCCTCCGCTCTACTTCCGCCTCGGCTTTCCAGATCTAAAGCCACCAGGTATAACCATGAACACCGTCATTATTCGCTCATCATCAATTACGAGCAACACCACTGTTATTCACCTAGATCTCCCTCGCCGACGGAGAAGATCTACGGAACCATTTTTGAGAAAAAAATTATTTTTGTTCTGTGTACGTGATATGCATCATATATATATATATATATATTTGATTGATTTTTTAATAATATATTTTATCACCCCTTTTGATGTGGGTATTTCAAGAAACTCAAAAGATTATTGAGAAGCCTTCTAGAATAAAAAAAATCAAAGCCCACAAAAGTTTTGATAGAATAATTTCAAGGAAGTCAAATACGGTGAAACCAACCAACGAATGTATAATATACTCAAATCAGAAAGTGGGTATTATAGTTTGCAAATCAAGTCAAGTGGAAACGGGAAACCCCAATGAAGTGTAGGTCTGTTTTTTTCCTGGGTTCTATTTTAATAATGAACAAAAACATTTAGAATAGGAAACAAGGGTTTTGTTTTATTATTGAATTAAACTTCTATGTATATCTGGATTCTTTAGATACGTTCAATTGTGAATTCAGATTTTTTAGTTACTTTTATATTGTTCAACACTGAACACAAGTATAATTTGTTAATTTTTTTGTTCATTGTTAAATATAATTATTAATTTTTTCTAATCAAAATATCTTTTATTTTAATTTGATTATGATTTATTTTACTTTACCGATGAACCTCCGAGAAACCTTTCAAACAAGATCTTAGATTATAATTAGAAAAAATCAAAATATAAAAAGATGAATTAATTTGAAAAAAATATTACAATTCACTAATAATACTTGAGAAAAAATGATAAAGAAGAAAAAACTTAAGGAATAAAAAAAGAGAAGAAAAAAGCATTTAATAATAAAACAATATATTACAAGAGTTCATTAGGAAACAAATTGCAATGAACATAACATTAATGATTAAGAACTCGTAAAATATTTGGTTGTGTTCATTGTTGAACACCGTAAAATTATTAATGTACTATTATATAATTTCTAGTTTATTTTGTTTAAAAATGTTAAGAGAGAGAAATATATTGAAGAGACAAAAAATGTTGTTTACTATTATACTCTTTTGAATAAAAAAAATAAGATTAATCTAAGCCATTAGATCAAATACAAATAAGAGACTAAGATTGTTTCTCGCGCTTTTCGAAAATAACACACTTTTCGCATTAACTCTCCCCTAAATAACTATATATTCTTATGCATCAGTATTATTCATATAAGGTCCCGTTTGGTTCGCCGGAATTAGCCTGAATTAACCGGAATTGAAATTAAGAATTCCTAGCTTGATATGTTTGGTTGAAAGAATCACAAATTTGAAATTTGACTAGGATTTTGAATTTCTTCTTTTAAGGAATTTACCTTCCATTACACATGGGAAGGAATTCTCATAAAGCAATTCACATATATTACAGAAACGGGAAACAAACATGTTCTCACCGCGACATCACCGACCTCCTTCTCCCTCTTCGTCACCGACCCCCGCCTCCCTCTCCAACGTCGACCTCCGCTTCCCTCTCTGTCGCCGAGCTCCGCCCTGCCGACATCGATGACCTCCGTCTCCTTCTCTATCGTCGTTCTTTTCTATCATCTATGAATATATTAATGCTGTCCCCTCGTCTCTCACGAAGCTCGACCTCCGGCGACGGCAAACCTTCATCTCTCACGAATCTTGAGCTCCGGCAACGACCACCCTTCATCTTCGTTCAGTGAAGCTCTATTGATAGTCATCGTAACTGACTGAATCAATTCATTCGGTAAGCGCGATTGATAGTCATCATAACTGATTGAATCAATGGAAGAGTTGATTGTATCGACGCTTGTGGTAATTAATTTAGGTCGGTGGATGTTTCTTGATTGGGGAGATGAAAAGTTTGAATTTGAAGTGAAGGAAGAGATTATCATTTTACGAATTCATTCATTTAATTCCAATTCTTTTTTTTAACCAAACAAGACAAAGGTTTTAATAAATTCCAATTACTATAAATTCTAATTTCAACAAAAAGGCTTATACAATCGTATCTTGAAGGAATCGCTACAACAAATATATTATTTATTTACGCTTCATAAAAAAACATGTAAGAATTTTAAACATTGTCTTGGTTATAATTGTGAAAATTAGTTTAAATATAAAGATTTTTAGAAAAAGAAAAAGTCTCTATTTATATATGTGTATAACCGATTTTAAAAAGTCCACACTTTTAAATGTGTAAATCTAATAATGAATAGATAATTAGAGAAATCCACGTTTAAAAGCGTGAAGTTTGTAACTTTAAAATTATTTTTAAATTTTCCACGCATAAAAGTTTGAAAATTTAAATAATTTATCCACACTAATACATGTAATTTTTTACTATATTTTCATACTTTCAAATGCAGATATTTAATAGACATTTGTAACATTCAGTGTTTCTATATTTGATTGTAATTTTTCACAGTTTTAAATTTATTAATAATGAGAGAAAAGCGTGGATAATCAACACTAGTAACTTATCACCGATAACAGACTTCATGTTGACTCGGAGTAACATTCATGATGCAATGATCGAGTTTGGTGTCGGGTAGTAGCCGAGGACGTTAGAGATCTGCTCATGCATGTGTGTGTGTGTGTGGAGAGAGAGAGAGAGAGAGAGAGAGAGAGAGAGAGAGAGAGAGAGAGAGAGAGAGAGAGAGAAGACTTCTCATTTGTGGTATCTCCGACGTACGGGCTTCAATGTCGGTATTTTTGTCACATGTTTTAGTTCTATAAATTTTGTCAAATGTGATCGTTGTTGGGGATTTAGTACTTACATGTGTGTTTTATCCTTTAAATGATTGTTTTTGCTTCCTTGACATTGCAAGTACGTTAGCTAGGTCGATCTCTAATATATAGTTTAACTAATGTGGAAAAGTAATTAAGATTGCAAAACTATTATACTTATCCACAAACATTAATATAACGATCACAAACATTGGCAATTTATCGCATTATATGAGGGGAAATATTCACTACAACACAAACATGCAATTGCAACGGGAATTTGCGACAGATAAACACATAAGTCGTAAAAAATGACAACATTGCTATGATTTTGCGATGGATTTGCAATAAAATCAAGGCATAAAACCAACACAACCAAGTGATCTATATTTGCGAAGTAATAGCAACAGACTAGTGACGGAGAATTTTCGCAAAACGGATGCAAATATATCAAAAAGTATATACAAATCCGACAGCAAAATATTATAGTAGTAGCGTCGTTTGCAAACTCGATGTGAACAAAGTATATCGGTGTAGAATATAATTTATATGTTTAAATGATCTGTCGCAAGTCTTCAAAATTTGCAACGGCGCCCCTTATTTTGTTTTTTTACGTTTGAAGACTTTGAAGGGTCGGAAAACACACATATGATCACTAATTATATCATTCCATACTTGTGTAATGACGAGGGTAAAAGATGAGCCTATGTTGTTTGCAACTCATGTAGACCATAACACGTGAACGATAAACTATAGACGTTGAACTTTATGGATTTACACATACGTATATATGTTTTATAATGTCGTACATTTTCTTGATATTTGCAATTTCTGTACTAACATGAAAAAAATAAAAATTATAAAAGCAAATATTCAAGAAAAAAGGCTTGCCCTTTTGCGACAGAATTACAACAGATAGGGTATTTTATCCAAAATGTCATACCCTTATACAAATCCGACACAACTTATATCCGTCACAGAACCGTCGCAATCTATAGTGGTGACAAAAATGTCGTAATTGATATCGGTCACAAACCATCCCAAAATCAACTCGTTGCAAAAATGTCAGCAAAAATCCAAAATTCTGCGGGATGCAAAGTCGTCGCAATGATGAGTAGAATCAATTATAAAAATTGTATAACAAATACGTTAATTCTTTACACTTTCACATGATTCATTGAATATTTTATGTTTAACTTTTTAGTTGGTCTCACAGTGATGCTTATAGTGTGATCAACTATTCAACTTTGAAAATTCTACAAAATGTCAAATATATAAGGAAAAGTAGACTAAAATAGATTCTATGTAAGCATGTATCATATATGAATATATTGAATTTGTTAATTATGTACCATTCAAAACTTACACTTTCATTCTTTATATTATTACTCTGCAATATAGTGATCATTGATTTGAATCTTACCTATTTTATTAATTTCATATTTAATAATCACAATAAATAAATAAATATATAAACATAATAAGCAGTGCCATATGCCAATTATCGTATGATAGATATGTTTTTTTTTTACAAAAGACTGAAAATGGATATTTGGGGCTTTGTTTGAAATATATAAAGTATTTAGGAATTTCATCATCTTCAATATTTGAGATTGCACCAGTGATTTAAAGAAAAAGATCCCTACACATCTGAAATCTTCGTCTAAAGTATTCAATTGGATAATAGGAGTTATCTCCAATGTAGTCTTAGAACAGACTTCTATATATTTGCACTGTCACAATCTCTTTGTAAATATCTTCGAGATCTTGTGCACGAGATGGATTTTATTCTTCCTGCAAACATTGATGGAATTGAACTACCTCTTGTGTAAGTTGTATATCATGAGGAAACTAGAAGGGTTTAATAGTTTCTAATAACACAATTTATCTTGCACTTATATGTATATATATATATATATATATATATATGAACACAAGGGAAGTTTTTTTAATGATAATTACATGCAAGAAATGTAAAACAAGTAAAGAGTAAGAAAAAAGAACGATGACATCCGAATGTATAGTGGTTAGATTAGATGTTAACAAATCCAACTTACGCTCACTCAGTGGTCTTCAACCAAGAGTTTGTCTCCATTCACAACGTATCTCTTAGCCGGAAGAGATCACCGTCACATCTCACTAAGAATGTAGTAATCACCTCTCACATCTCACTAATAAGGTAGTGATCACCTCTCCATAGTCTCACTAATTACAAGATAGTGATCATATTTTCTAACTTCACACTAATGACTAAACATGGTAGTGATCACTAAACACTCTTACTATCGCAACAAGTGATATTCTCTCAATAACTTTCACACACAAGTGAAAGTATATATAAATATATCTCACAAGATACAAGTGTGTATTGTAATATATAATGAATACTTAAAGCAATTGACCTTTTCTCTTGATATTGAGTTGTTCTTCTAAGTATAGAACTTTGTTAACAACTCAAGAGGTCGCACTTTGAATTTTAAAATGAATGCTCACATTGTTTTCATAATAAAGAATTTTAGATTGACAAAGGGTGTATAAACAATACTCATAAGTGTGGCTTTTATAGAGAAAAAGCAAATGAAAAAAGCCACATCTTGGTGCCCGGCGGTCGCACCCCACAGTCGACCGTGGACAACTCATACATGTTCAAACTTCGTTTTTCCTCTTTTGAACATTATATGTTGTCTTGTCTAAACTTTGAATTTTAAAAATCTCTGAAAAACTTTCCAAAACTTGTGTAGAAAATCCCCAGAACATATAACCCAATGAATAAAGAGTAAGATTTATATAAATTTGATTTTTCACTTGTCACATTGGGTTTAAACCTTTTCCCAAAAGTTTTTGTTGACTCTTTTTTCAATGGATGGATTGTTTTGGAGATTTGCCAACACAAAAAAATCATGTCTTGGATATCTAAATCAACCAACTCATTTTTGTTCATTCGAATACCTATATACTTGATCTTTCATGTGAAGTTATAAAATTTGTATAAAACTTAAAAACAATGTTTCCATTTTTCTTTTACAAATATCACATGGTCATAATTTTAAATTTTCTTTATATATGTTTGTGACCAAACAATTCGTTTATTCAAATAATAACTATTTTGGTAAACTTATCATTTTTATATTAACTTGGATTTATAAAAATTGTAGCATATTAAATTAAATTTTAAAATTCTTATCAACAAACATTAAGGTGGCGTTTGGTTCGCGGAATGTTTCTGAAGGAATTCGAATCTGTGAAAGAATTTGAATTTGAATTTGTAATCTGTTTGGTTGGTAGGAAATGGAATTGGAATCTATTTCCATATTTCTG
Source organism: Drosophyllum lusitanicum (assembly GCA_032274825.1). Lineage (NCBI taxonomy): Eukaryota > Viridiplantae > Streptophyta > Magnoliopsida > Caryophyllales > Drosophyllaceae > Drosophyllum > Drosophyllum lusitanicum. Next base: position 2,456 of record JAUEJL010142394.1, on the reverse strand, counting down.
TTTGGTTTGCAGATAATGTAGATAAATTTGATTTCAGTCATATAAAATGACAGAATTACACTTCCTACAACTTCCAACTTCATTCTTAACAGCAACAAAACCAGTTACCGACAAATCAGTAGTTGAACGACGAACGGCGACGCGACTAATGAACGGGGACGCGACTGACCAACGGCAAAAGACGAGCGGTGAACGACAACCCGTGAGGACTGACGAACGGCGACCCGCAAGGACTAATGAATGGGAACGCGACTAACAAACGACGATTGGCGAACGGTGAACGGAGAGCATCGAATGGCAACCCGCGAGGACTGACGAACGAGGACGCGATAGACGAACAACGACCGGCGAAAGACGACAGGCGAAGGGGAACGGCGAGCATCGAACGGAAACCCGCGAGGACTGACGTACGACGAACGACGACGCAACTAATGAATGGGGACGCACCGAACGACGACCCGTGAACGATGACCGGCGACCCGCGAGGACTGATGAATGAGGACGCAACTAACGAACGACGACAGGCGAACGGTGAACGGCGAGCATCGAACGGCGACCCGCGAGGACTGATGAACGACGAACAGATACGCGACTGGCAAAAGACGACAGGCGAACGGTGAACTGCGAGCATCGAACGGCGACCCGCGAGAACTAACGAACGACGAAAGGGGACGCGACTGACTAACGATGACCGGCGAAAGACGACAGGCAAACGGCGAACATCAAACTGCGACCGGCGAGGACTGACGAGTGACAAACGGGGACGTGACTGATGAACGACGACCGGCGAACGGCGAACATCGAACGGCGACCGGTGACAAGTGAGGATGAACGGCGACGCTAAGAAAGTAGGCGGAGGGTATGATGGTAATAAACCACATTCCCTCCCTCATGGATTTTAAAATCCCTCCTTATCTTGAAGGATTTTAGATTCCCTCACTCATGGATTTTAATTCCTTCAAATTCCAATTACATAGTGAACCAAACATTGGAATTTCTAGGAATTGGATTCCAATTCCCATAAAATCCCTCCAACTAAACACCCCCTAAAAGTGATGTTATAGTATCTATGGGCATCGATTGCACTAACATATCCATTCCAACAAATCGAAAGAAAACGATGATGGTGATGAGGATGAATCAAAATTCATTTTGAGATAAATAAAAATATGTAGTGAAGATAATAGCGGTGTTTGGTTTGTGGATTTTTCTTAATAGGATTTGCATTATGTCAAAGGATTTGAATTTTGCAAGATTCTATCGTGTGGGTGTTTGGTTAATATAATCTGTCAAGATCTGATCGAGTTTCGGGTTAGTCAGGATTCGCATTTTGTAGGCATAAATCCAGATTAACCCGACTCTATAAACCTGAAACCTAATTGAACTAAACCCGGCGTATGACACAAAGCTTAATAGGGTCGGGTTTCGGGTGAAGTTTATTTTATTAAAACTCAACAAACCCGAGACCCGATTAACACCCCTATGTGGAATAGTGGATTAATTTTTAGATTTAAAACGTAAATAATAATAATAATAATAATAATATTATTATTATTATTATTATTATTATTATTATAAAGTTTCTTTATTTTGAATTATTTTTAGAAAAAGAAATAATATATAAACTAACACATCACCCAATCCGGTGTCAGATTAGCTTATGACATGCTACAACAGGTTTGATACATTAAAAGATAAATTTTAAAAGTTTGGTACATTAGATGATAAGTTTGATGGTTTGATACATACAACCTTAGGGTGAACTAAACCCTTTCTAAAATTCTTAACTCAAAGTTTTGCCAGTCTTAATAACAAAACTTTTCAATAATAAAATCTTTTTAAAAAATAAGGTTAATACAAATTAAATTGCAACATATTAGATATTAAATACAAATTAAAACTCATATCTAAAGAAATTCTTTTCAAAACAACATTTTAAATATTTAATCATATAAAAAATATTTTTATTTTAAGTTTAAAAAAAGTTCTTATAATGTAAAACTTGAAGTGTAATCCACTAATCCGACCTTAGAAACATTTTTGGAATTTTTCTAAATTGCTCACATAGCATTACACAAATACATACTATTTATAAACTATATAATTAATTACTTTTTTACTTACGTGTCAATTTGTGATTAGAGGTGTTTCTTCTTTTTAAGGTTGAGCGTCTAAATCCTGTTATAAACATAGATATAAATTATGACTGTATTAAACATAGATATAAATTATGTGAACAAAGTATATGTCAAAAAAAGTTAATTATATTCATGTTCATAGATTTCTTATTCTTTCGAATCAACGTAATCGATCTTATCATAAAATCACATGGATTAATATATATATATATATATATATATATATATAGGGAGGGTTCATGCGAAAAGTGTCTTATTTGCGAAAAGTGAGAGACGCGATCACAGCCATTAATTTGTTTTTTATCATGTGGTTCACAT
>JAUEJL010142383.1:0-10722 GCA_032274825.1 Drosophyllum lusitanicum | reverse complement strand
TTTCATGCACTATATGATGATGGGTTTGATTTTTCTTTTAGTAATGGCAGTATGTCTTTTTTGAGAAATGGTGTGAATTTCTTTAAAGCTTATCCATATCATGATATATATATATATATATATATATATATATGAAACTAGTGTGTGCTTGAATTGTAATAGATTAATCATAAATATTGATTTTGAGTCCCGAAATGGTTTGGACAGGTTGTCTTTGTGGCATAGTCAACTTGGCCACATAAACAAGAAACGTATCACCAAAATCCGGGTATATGGGATTTTGGAATCATTTGATAACGGGTCAAATGAGGTATGCGATTCTTGTTTATTAGGTAAGAAGACTAAAGCACCCTTCACCAACATTAGTGAGAAGGGCAAGGGATTGTTGGACATCGTTCACACATATGTGTGTGGTCCGTTCCGGTCTGCCACAAGAAACAACTTTAGATACTCGTTAATTTTATTGATAATTTAAGTAGGTATGGTTATGTATATTTAATTAGGCATAAATCTAAAAAGCTTTGAGGTGTTCAAGACATACCCGAATGAAGTGTAAAATCAATTGGTAAAAAGATTAGGATTCTCAGATCTGTTAGTGGTGGTGAGTATCCTATAGCTCCGAGTTCGCAATCATGTTAGGGATTGTGGGATTATCTCATAATTTACTCCTCTAGGACACCACAATTAAATGGTGTCGTTGGTATATGATGAGTTAAACAAAGCTACCCATTAGTTTTCGGGGATATGCTTTGGAAACCGCTGCAAGGACCTTGAACCTTTTAGCAACAAAGGAAGTTGCAAGTACACATTTTGAGATGTGGCATGGAAGAGTTTCTTTGCTTGCTTATCTCAAAGTCTAGGGTTGTGAGGCCTACGTTAGATGTGAAGCCCCAGACAAATTAGAACCCAGAGCTAAGAGGTGTATTTTTATCGATTTTCTGGCTGAATCTATGTGATATATGTTTTACAAAACTTTCGAGAACAAGGTATTTGTTGCTTGAATGGAAGTCTTCCTTAAGTGAGAGCTGATATCCAAAGAGTTTATTGGGAGGAAAGTTGATCTTCAAAAAATTCAGGATGGCACGGGTGATAGACCTGATGTTGGCACTAGTGCTACCTTTGAGGTTGATGTACGGGAAGAGGTGGAGCCTCAGCAGATGGATGCTAAGGTACCTGACATGTAACCATTGCCACCATACGTCTGGTAGAGTTCATCATGAACCTGAAAGGTATGGGTTTCTCATATGCGAGCGAGACAAACTATTGGTGGATCATAATGAACACACCAACTACCAGGAAGCTATAGTGGGCCCAGAGTATGCTAAGGGGAAGGATGCAATGGAGAGTGAGGCGAAATCCATGGCGTATAATCAAGTCCGGACTTGGTTGATCCTGTACCCTACCAATGGGGTGCAAATAGGTCTTCAAAGAGAAAACTCCCATGGATGGAACTGTACACACCTTCACAGCCCAACTGGTGGCTAAGGGTTTCACGTAAACTCATGGTGTAGACTATGATGAAACATTTTCCTTAGTGGTGATGTTGAAGTCAATTAGGATACTTAGGGCTAGCTGCCTATCATGACTATGAGATTTGGCAGATGGATGTTAAAACCGCTTTCCTTAACAGGAAGTTAGAAAGGAAGTGTATATGGAACAACCTGAATGGTTTGTACATACAGAGTATCCAGATAAAGTCTTCAAGCTTAAGAGGTTCATTGATGGTCTTAAACAAGCATCTTGAAGTTCGAATCTTTGTTTTGATGAGAAAGTCAAAGAGTTTGTCTTTTCCAAGAGCAAGGATGAACTGTGCGTGTATGTCAGGGTAATGAGAGAATTGTAGTATTCCTAGTTTTGGCTTGAGACTTGTTTTTGTATAAAATACCTGGGAGAAGAGGCATATATCTTGGGGATCAAGATCTACAGGGATAGGTCTAAGACTCATTGGTTTGAGTCAGAGTACATATATAGATAAAGTCCTGCAGAGATTCAAAATGTGGGGTTACAATAAAGGAAATCTGCCTATGCTGCACCGCGTGATGTTGAGCAAGTCTTAATGTCATATTTCTCAAAAGTAACTAGATGAAATGAGTCGAGTCCCGTATGCCTCGACCATAGGATTGATCATGTATGATATGCTTTGTACTCGGCCTGATGTTTCCTATGCCTTAAGCATGATGAGTAGATATGAGGCTAATCCTGGTCAAAGTCATTGGGTAGTAGTGTGAAACATTCTCAAGTATCATAGGAGGACTCAAGAGCTATTCTTGGAGTTTGGTAGGTTAGAGGATCTTAGAGTTACTATACATTGATGCTAGCTTCCAAACTAACAGGGATGTCATCTCAATCGGGGTTCGTGTTCTTTTTAAGCGGTTCAATTAGTTAGAGAAGTTCTAAGCAAGACACTATGGATAATTCAACCATGGAGTTACAGTATATTGATGCAAGCAAGGCTACTAAAGATGTTGTCTGGATTAGGAAGTTCATCCAGGATCTTAGAGTCGTTCCTAGCATCGTTGACCCTATTGAGATTTTCTGTGAAAATGAGGATACAATAACTCTATCAACGTACGAGACACATCGTTCATAAATATCACTTTATTCGTTATATCATTGAGGATGAGGAGATTGTTATCAGTAGAGTACCGACAATGGCTAATTTGAGCTGCCCGTTCACGAAACTGTTGTAATAGGCCAAACATGATTCTCATGTGAGGTCGATGGGCATTATATTTTCTAGTGACTTTGTTTGATTATTTTAGTTGTATTTGATACATTATTTGGGAGCTTTTAGCAGTATTGTATTTCTGATTGTAATGATTTTTAAATGGAGATTTTACTATACGCGTGATGCGGTTACTTTCATGAGATCTATATTGTGTTCCATCTTAGCATGTTTATGTCTTCATTGAATAACGAGCTTGTTCTAAACTCTCAACAGTCGATCATTCTTCATTAGGAAAGAAGAAGTGAATTAAGATTGAGGTAAGTGGTTGGTATAGCATTCATAATGGATTAAGTACATGGTTACACAACACTTAGCCTGTACTTGATAATGGATGAAGTGACTAGAGGACCCAAACCTGAGTTTACTTGATGGATATGGTCACGAGTAACTCGGGATGATAATATCATTTGTTCTTAGACCGGAGATACATGTGATTCTTGAGTATCAGCTTGTTTTGCTTTGATTACTTTTTAACGCAGTTCATAATTGACTGTAATAAAGGAAGTTTTCACGTAAGGTATCGCTGCTACAATGGGACAATGTAGTGAAAGGAATTTGTTCCTCTAGTTAGAGAGAGGTCCATGGACCCCTCAATGATTGAGTGCTGGCACCAAAATGCATGGCCATACTCGAGTTGAATTGATAATGGATCAATTGCAACTTCTTTTTGTTGGCCACCATCAGTCTTGATCGAGAAACATAATTATGGATGATTTGGAGGTTGACGATGTTACATGCCTTGCATTCACATTGGATATCATGAACAAAAGGATGAATGATCACTTATCTATATTGCCATTCTTTCAGATTGGTACTTGTCATGGATGACATACCCTATCCTAACTTGGGGGCATAAACGTTTTGCTAGAAGCCGTTCTATGTCTGTGTTACCTTTTGTGTCTATGTCACGTGCAAGTGGAAGTCTGTTGGAGTATGCCCGCTGACACACTTGAGTTGGTATACTGCTGATAAGACATAGGCCTATTGGGTCACATGCCAAGTAATGATTCAAGCAACATCATCAAATGAGAGAGAGTTAAACACCAAAAATTGGTTTTGGTAAGTTGGACACGGTCATGCATCTTGGTGGTATAGCAGTGCCAGGTGATGGGGTACGGGCCAAAATAAGGTGTGACTTAGGCTATGCCTATTTGGGTGCGCACGACCATGCCTTGTTTGGTAAGGTCTTGCCTCACGCTGTAACAACCTCTTAAATAACCTTTTAAGCCTAGTTTTAAAAGGGTTGTTATTACCATTCACTCTACCTTTTTTGAGGGAAATTTCTAATGTCTTATTAGGTTTATAAAAGTGTTTCTAAATCTAAGTGAAATGGTTAATAGTCTTTTGCAAACTTTTGGCTCAAACTCATTCTAAAACACACTTAGAAGGCTTAGTGCTAGTGCTTCAAGTTGGTGTTTTGGAGGGGGTTGTTCTTCATGGAATCCAAGGTTTCTAGAAATTAGGAATCTTGAAGCTTAGGGTGGAATACATTAGAGGGAGCTATTTCACATTCTACAATCCATCAACAACCACAAGAAAAGTGTTTGCACTTAAGGGGTGCATTTCTTCTCTTGCTTATTTTGTTGCATTGCTTATGTTTAGTTTGGTCTATTGGGTGTGTATTGGTTGGCATAAATTTTGAAAATTGTTTATCCTTGTTTTATGATTCCATTGCCTTGTTGATGCCCCTAATACCCGACAGTATTTAGGGTTATTCCTAGTGGCATGCTTGAACGGACAACACACATCAATGAAAATGATATACAACAAGTCTTTGCCCTTCTCTCTTACACCGGTGAAGGCTGCTTTTGTTATCATGCCCCATAAACAAGACTTTATTAGACCCGTCGTCAAATGGTTCCAAGATCCCATTCCCTTGGATCTTGGTGATGTGGTTCGTATTTATATGGCCAAGTCGACCGTGCCATGGAGATAACTTGTCCAAACCATTTTTGGACTTGCAATCAACGATCATGATTGGTATATCACTTTTCAAGCATACACTTGTTTAATATATGCCATGACATAGATTTGCTTTAAAATAATGAACACAATCCTTGAAACAAAAAATAGTACCATTAATGACATATATGCTTTAAAATAACAAACATTTCATAAAGTAATACACATGCAGATATGAAAAGGCGAGTTCCACATTGTCAATCTTCTTAACCAGGACAACCTCATTGTTTCCCATGACGAGATCCAGCTCCCCATCAACCATGTCCCTACTACTTCTACACATAATTACATATGTGAGTACCATAACCTACGTCCAAAAACCAGGCATTTTAAGTAGAAGTGTTATAGAGTTCAATCATATACGTACCAGATGCAGCACCACCTTTAGCTCTCAGCTTCTTTAACTCCTCCATGTACTTGGAGCTACTACACTGGTATTATCCTTTCTCCATGTAGAAGAAGAAGGCGACCTCTTCTAGAGATGTGGAGGATGAATAATTGTTTCCCCTTTGGCTCTTGCGATGAATTGGGCGTTGTTGCAACAACCTTGCCTCTCCTTTTCCCTTTGGAACTGGAAGCGGTTCGCTTCCTCTTAGTGCCACCATCCTTGATGGCTTAAACAGGAGTGGAGGTGGAGGGCTTTCTCTTGCCATTTTAGACTTGGCAGTCTTCATTCCATGGAGCTCTATAAAGGTCTTGTCCACGTTATGCATATGGTAGTTCGTAATGAACTGATCATAGACGGGGGCAAGGAATGGAGGATAAATATCAATAGCTCCTTCCCAATGGGAAACCATAGTCTCTTTAGTTGGTCCACGTGCACCTTCATTTTAAGGATATGGACACTCACATTCCCTCACTCCATTAGCCTATAACAGATGAAGGCCTTGAGACACTCGTATAGTTCATGCCTCGCCTGCTGTTGGAACATGTTCTTTAGCTAGTTGATCATGTCGTGCGCATTAACTTTCTCGAATTTGTTTGAAATTCTGAACTTATAGTCATAAGCATGAGTCAGGTTACCTCATTGGTGTCCTTGATGAGATTCTCATACGCGTTCTTTATGGCCCTCGTCACGTTTGTAACAGGTGGCTTAGGAAGAGGTTCCTCAAGGATGTGCAATTATGACTCATTGTAGAAGATAATCCTCAATTACGGATGCCAATCTATGAAATTTTCACGCGTGAGTTTCTCTTTCTCAAGGAACATACGGAGCCAAATATTCGTAGCGGTATTGTTTATAGTGGATGCCATCTATAAAAAGTAAAGTACACATTTTAGTTAGTTTTGATATAATCCTAGCTAAAATAATCACCAAAGTTCAACGGCTAACAACCGTATTTCACTGCACTACATGACGGGTTTACAGTGAATCACTTTATGGAGTTATTTAGATTAGTATCCATTTTACTATTTGTAATCCATTATTGCAACTCTTAGACACTGGCGGGATCCATGGACATTCAAAATATTGGTTGGGATGTTTGATCCCTTACTACATCGATATATTCTCAATCCGCTTAGATGAATTGGTTTATGCACGACAATCACCCAAGCATATCAACTTGAAATTGTAATTTGTCCGTCAAGATAATAACGGTGTTACTCTGGACCAAGAATTGGGTCTGTTTATGCTCGACAACCAACCTTCCGAGTAGCAACACTCACCTTGCACACAATTACTCAAGGATTGAATCAGTTTATGCTCGACAATCATCCTTGTTTCACTACATTCGGGTGAGGTCATCTTACGGATGGTGTGCGATTTACTCTTAGAAAAACGGGTCTTTTGTTTTTGTGTTAAAAACATTTTTTTATTAACAAACATTTGACAGAACTAATTTTCACTTTCAACATAATCCAATTTTATATTCATTTTTGTTAATTGTGACATGTGAGCGTCGTTAAACCATTAACCAAAACTCTTCTAATTCTATTATTTCGAAAAAATCCCTAGCATGTGAAGATGTTAAACAACCATGTAAGAAAGTAAAATCATAACTACGCATAAAACAAAATTTGGTAACATGCCCAATCCTCTGCGTCCTCCCCGTGAGCCAAACGAGGAGAACAAGGTCAAAGTAGGTCTGTTAAATGACCCCACCAGATATGCTCCCACTTAATCTGACACCTCCATTGAGCTCCCCGGGATCTAATCTTGCCAAGACGTTAGTTCATCGACTCCCAATGGTTGCCCTTGGTCTTCCTTTCACAATTACATACGAATTTGAAAACAAGCGACATGAAAGCTGTGAATGCTACCTAATGCTACTATTAAATGTACAAAGGATAGAAATGGCATGCAACCTGCACTAAATATACAAATTCATTAACCAAACTAATACTACAAACCAATGGTGACACTAGGTCACCAAATGAATGAATATATACAACCAAACATCACAACACATAGGTTAATGGGCAAGGCGATACCAAACTCAAACAACAACACAAACACAACATGATGTGCCACACAAAACCATGTACAATGTATTTTGGTCAAGATTTTTCAACCAAGCTAAAACCACTCAACACACATTTCGAACAATCCTTGTATATATGCATTAGTACCCGCAAACATTTTAAGAATACATATTCATATGTATAGAACACAAGTATATATTGCATAAATTGTATGACAAAACCACCCGGTACATATAATATGAGAACCAAAGCACATAAGGGATTACCACAAGCATAATCCCACAATCTACAAAAATCCATAAGCAACAGAAAGAGCCAAAATCGACAACGATTTTTCTAAATAAAATGTGACAATTTGTAAAGATTTCACATCTTGAACCCACAAAGATTCAAGGCGTGAAGTTGATCTAGATAGAATAAAAAAATTGTTTTTGGTTTTCAAGCCACCAAAGTGCAAAATTCATGTAAAGGTGGCTTTGATACCACTGTGGGGTTTCCATGGCAACCCAATGAAAGCAAACAATGCAAGAACACAAGAAACCAACAAAGGTGGTACCATTAAAACCCGCCATAATGGATTTACCCTACAAGCAAGTAATTAACAAATAAAGTAAGGGAAGAAAAGGTTATACCCTTTTGGAGAATCATGAAATGATTCTAGAGGTTAGATGAAGTTGAAAGACAAGAAGGCCTTTGCTCTATATGAAGTCAATACCAAGTTTCCTTTATTCTTATTCTAGCAAGCCTTTGGTGGTCTTCAAACTCTCGAGACCACTTTTGGAACAGCAACAAGTAGTCCTCTCCTTTGCCCAAGAACCCATACTCAAGAACACTCTAGGAACTCGCTAAGTGTATGCAAGTCTTTTTGGGGTAAGTAATGGCTATGAGGACTTAACGAGAGAGTTAGGGATGATTTTATAACTCCCAAGAAGACTTCAGGGCTTCTTAGTGATTAAAATCTGCCATCCGTTAGACAGAGTTCACGCCGTGAACTCATTGGACTTCATGGCGTGAAGTCCCCTTGAATCAAGCATATTTGATTCTTTGGTTCTCTTATTCTTAATGTGTGTTGTGAGGATCAATCCTTGCCGTGTTACCTAATACGCGTGTGCTATATCAGCAGTGACCACCTTGCTTGCGTTGGTGGGTTGACGCTAACATTTACAAATTAATTGCTAAATGTGTTAACCATTTCAACTTATGAATGCAGCAAACAAGTAACTTCTAAACACAAACTTGGCTAACAAAACGACTAGATAGGCTAATAAACCTATAAAAATATCATGAGGTACATTTAAATACATGTTCCTACGGATAACTATTAGACTAAAACTTATCTTAATCTAATAACAAAATGTTCTAATATTTTTACCGAATAGATAGTCTTGGATTACTTTAATCTTCAAATCATGAAAATTAAATCTTCTTATCTAAGTGTAGACTTGAGAGTTTGAATCCTTGAAACATATTCAAATTCTTTATCGTGATTTCTTCCCTAGCACTTAGCTTAAAAACCTAATGTTGAGTTCTTGAGCATATATTTGGTCATTAATTTTTACCGACAATGTACAAACCTAAATTCAACTTAAGAAGTAATTGAGCTAACTAAAACATAGAAACATAAATTCAACTTAAGAAGTAATTGAGTTAACTAAAACATAAACACAAAACTCTATTACTATTTTGGAGTTGACAACTTAGCTTAAGCAGACTAGTCAGTTTAAAACAGACTTACATAATTCATAACTTACAACTCAAATGCTATAAATTGAATTATCTTTTGTCTATTCAATTTAATCTACTAAGGTCATTTGACTAACAGTTTGTTTCTTATGCTTTATACACTATTGACTCACGAAAAATGTGCTGACACTTGTTTCTTGAATGGTGTATTGTACCCATGCACATTTTTTAGAGTTAGACCTGTGAGGCAGTTGCACTTGGTAGATGTAGTTTGTTTTCATTTATTGTTGCCAACTTGATACATTGACTTGATCATTGTTTATGATTTTAGAATTTGAGGAAGTAACATTTGTGGTCATAGTGTGGTTGATGTAAACTTTGTTGGTTGGTTTACTTGCATCTTCGGTTGAATAGTCTTCACTTGTCAATTGTTTTTAATTAGAGGTCGAAATTTGTTATTAAACGTGAATTTGGAAAACCATGATGCTACGTCAATGGGCACGGGAGATGAAGGTAGGTTAATGGTATTGGAGATGAGAAGGAGTGACCAATGTCTAAAGTTGGCGACAATGCGCGCATAGATAAAGTAGTGGTTGACATCCAAGCAGCATGAAAGGTTAAGCGGCGGATGTCTAGGAGGTTAAATGACCAACATTTAGGGTCTGGAGAGATTGAAGAAGGGAGGGGTATTTATTTTTGTATAATCACAATAATATTAATAATAATATTAATTATTTAGAAGCATGAAAAATAAATAAAAACAAGGGGTAAGGGTATTATGGTCTTTGGACGGGGCAAGGGCATTTTGACCTTTTCAAATGTATTAGAGATCATGATTATAACAAAACATATACAATAGGAGTTCTCAACATAGTAAAAAAAATTAAGACTTGAAAGTCAACAAGTAGCAAACCTCATGGATGAAACGTGTAGTTTACTCATATAAAAATATACATCAAAGTGTAAATTACACCACCGCCCTCTATGATTTACTTGAAATCACAGATTTGGTCCTTGGACTAATTTCAAAGTTACACCGGTGACTACTGTAGTAAACATTTCATTTCAATGTTGGTTTGCATACACTTAAAAAGACCAAGATGCCCATACCTATTTATTTATTCTTTTTCTTTATTATATATATGATTTTAAATCATCTTTAAAACCTAAATACAATGTTAAATACTAAATAAAACATGAATTATTATATAATCACTACTAATAAACCATTAATACCCCCACCACTCCCAAAAAACTTCTACCATCATCCCATCATCATCATCGTCACCTACCCCCGTCTACTACTCCTAAATCAAGAACATAAACGATCCCACCACCAAATCAAGAACACAAACCATAGATGGGTGTGATAATCGTAGAGGTGTGAGAGGTTCATGTTTGGTGCAATAATAAACATGCACACACACACACACATCAAGAGGGTCATCTTCAATTAGTTATCTCGGTAGATTCAGGAATGGGAGATAAGAGATGGTAGCTATGGGTGTAGTGTCGAGGTCGTCGGAGGGGAGTGAAAAGAAATGATGCATTTGCAAACACACAAACTGTAAAATACACAAATCGAAACCCTAAAAATCAAAATAAAAATGGTAACAAACATATATGACATATTGTAGTGTGGTGCTCGTTCCCTCCCATATAGATCATAATAAGTATGACGTCGTGATGCGACATAAATAGAGAGAGAGGATGGTGATGAGAGAGAGATGGTTAGGGGGACAGGGAGTTGGGAATGGTCTAAGGTTGTGGTTTTGCAGTGAGGGCGGGGAGTCGCGGGTGGTGGTGTGCAGTAGTGCACAAGAAGGGAGGGAGAAATGTTGCATGTGAGATAGAGAGAGACGGGATGGGGTGGACGGGTGGTGAATATACTGATGTATTATATAATATATAATATAATAGTATTT
>JAUEJL010142372.1:0-10722 GCA_032274825.1 Drosophyllum lusitanicum | reverse complement strand
TTAGGATTAAAAGAGAACATAGAGAACACTTTTGGGCTTTTGATTTTATTGAAAAATGGTTTAAAAACTATCACGTTTTTTTATCATCTGTTTGACTATATACCTGATGCATCAATGCATACAAAACTGTTTGTCTATATGGCTGATCTGATACATAAATGCATACAAATTTTGACTTTTGGGTAGTTATGGGTGAACATGAACATAAAGGAGAATGCTAAATTATAAGTTTACCCATGTTCTCACTGTTGTGCATCTTAAAATGGTTCTCCCTTGAACCACACCACATATATATATATATATATATATATATATATAATATGTATATGAGGGTTCAAACGAGAACTGTTTTTCGTACTAGAACTGCAAGAACCAATCTTGGTCATTCAAGTGGTAAGTGGAATTCGTGGATGAAGAGCGTGGGTGGATTGAGTGTGACAATGTGCATGTAAGGAATTCATGGGTGACAATCCAATTGAAGGAGAGGGAATTGGAAGGCTAAGATTGGTTCTCGTTTAAATTTTTCTCGATATATCACCTGGCTGATCGATCGATCCAGGCTACTACATAAGGAAACATCCTATATACACACACACATATATTTAATACTTTTTTTCCCAAAAAAACTCCTAGCTAGCTTTCCCCAATTAAGGCCTATGGTAAATTGGCAATTCTCTTTTTTTTTGCGATACTCGTTACGATTACTCTTTTTCGATCATGCTTAATGTTAGAATCAATTAAGACGCTTACTATTACATCAAAAGGAATTTTTTTAGTGGTCAAGACGCTACCTCTTTCTTATATATTGAGTAGTCTAGCCGTCTATGTGTTCTATTTTTACAGGATAACTTTAGCGGTTATGTTGGCAATCCAATAGCCAATACTTCATTTTTGATGTCTTACATGAGAAGATCGAACAAGCCACTAGAATGTCTACAAGCAGCCCTACGAATTGAGAATTCGATCAATTTGTTTCAGTTATTTAGATACAGATATAATCAAAAGTTGATAGGGCTTTATTTTTGGCAAAATATGAGTCAACCTACATGTACACACAACATGAACCTAACAAGGATAGGGTTTCAAAAACCAAAACTAACACAAAATTAGATTGAATAGAAAATGGGTTGACGTGAAAATACAATGACACAACAAATTAACCCAAACCCGAGCAGAATTACCAACTCTAGATTTTTAATAGAAATTTGTTGTACCAAAATTTTCCTTGCTTATTTATGATTTTTGACATTTTTAAGTGTTATAATTAATTAATTAATATTGGTAATAAATTGTGGATAGTCAATAATTTTTTTAATTATAATGATGTATATACACATACATGTCGCTATCTGTATCTCTTTAATCAAATATGCACGTCATTAAAGATATCAAAAAATAGATTTAAAGATCGAGCGAGGGTATCATGTACAGTAACTATCAACGCCATATTTTGTTTCTATTTGGGATTTATATCAATATCAGATTACGACTGATTTCAAAATTAATATATAATATATATATTGCAATTTATTAATATTTAAATAAATTATTGCTTTTGAATTTTTATGTCTAGCAATTTTTTTAACACGCACATTATACATACTCCTCCTAAACTATACCTTTTGTTTACAGCGAAACTATAACTTATAATCATGGCATACATATTTTCATCATCTTGATATTGTTAAAACACTTTAAAGCAATTAATTATCAAAATAAGTAGAATAACAATAATGATAACAAAGAAAAAGGAATTCATTAGTGGCTTGACTTTAACTTTGGCCAAAAAGTTAATGAAACTGTTACTAAAAACTTTTTGAAAGTGATATTACACCTAGTAAATATGCGCATATGTTATTAAGGAAAGCGCATATGTATAATATATTCATAATATGAAATATTGAATATATATGTAATATGTATTCTTTTTAGGCCTATTTTTGTGATTAAACCATGAGTAGTACTCATTTTTCTCTTCTCTGTTATTCGAATGTTGTATTTTTTTCTTCTTTTTCTTTCTCTTACCCAAAACTCAAGTATAGACTAACCCAAACAACTCAAATATTTTTACTCCCCTTACTCTCTCTTACACAACCAAAACAAAAACAAAAAAAAGTAAAGCGACGGGTAGGTCGGGTTAGGGAAACCGAAGGACAACCCGAAGAGAAGGTTGTAATGGTGTTCCCGAGTCATCTTGCATCAACCCAAAGAAGCCCGAAGCCTCTCATATCATGCACGTCATGTGAGTATCACATTATTTTATTTTATTTCATTCTACCATCTCAATAAAACTCTTGTAGACGTAGTATCCTCTTCTTTTGGGTAAAAGAATAAAAATAAAATAAAATCAAGAGATTAAACCCACCATTACTTAATAACGTGTACAATTAATCAACCTTTTTTTAATTTGTCATACAAAAAACATAATCACATCTCTCTATATCATGATATCACATTTCTGTCGTTATGTCCGTCTTCTTCTAGTGTCGACTCTTTCACCGTTAGTCTGTATGTCGATGCCATCTAGTGATATTTTTTAAATTCTCATTAATTTCGTATTTTATAATTATTTAATATTTTTTTATTACAGATTAATATTTATCATTTTATTAAACAAACCCGTTACGGAGTTAAAATATACGTGGGTAACTGAATCGAATATTTCCACTTGGAGACAGAATGACGTTTTGCTGGTGTTTAGAGGACGTACATATCCAAATGCCTCACACACCCCATAAGTAATCATATATATAACACAACTATTATAAATTACAACAACTAATACCTATATATACAAGGAAGTGTTATTGTGAGATTGGATATTTAGATGATAATGAGAGAATAAATCATAGTCATCAATTAGATGTTGATATATTAGATAGAACGGTCGCAATTCATCAGTCGTAATTTATGGTTGAATAATAAATAAAATGAAGGACTAAATGTAGACCATCGAATCAAATCGAATTAAGGGTCAGGATTTAGTCTCTCATTATTACCTAAATATTTATTTTTATTTAAACCTCTCAGTCTCTCACTATATATATAGAAGTTTATTTGAGAACTGTTATTATTACGAGTACCATTAATAACCATCATTAATTCTCATTAATAAGAGTATTTTGGTCTTTTATATAAAAATTTTCAACGGTGAATTGTGTCTGGTTAGACCCTCAATTAAAAAGCGAGTCTTGATTTTCCCATAATACCCCTCATTAATAAGCCATTTATGACTCATTAATGAGTCATATTTTTATTGGCCATTAATTTAGTTTAATCAAGAGCCAAGATTGGTTATCACAGTATTTACAATAAGGATGGTTCTCAAATGAACCATCTCATGTATGTATATATATATGAAAAAGTACAAATTAGAACTGTTTTTCATGCAAGAACTACGAGAACTATTTGTAATATCATTAATGACTAATGAATAGGGGTATTTTGATCATTTATATATTTATCCAACCGTGAATTGCATCTAGATGGGCCGTCATTAATGAACGAAACTTGATTTTTTCAAAATATTTCTCATTAATGCATCACTGATGACTCAAAAACGAGCACATTAATGAGTTATTAATAAGCCCTTACAATTATTAGTCATTGATTACTTTTAAGCAAGGGCCAAGATTGGTTTTGTTTTCGCACGAAATCAGTTCACGTTTGAATATTCCCATATATACATACATATGTGTGTGTGTGTGTTATAACGTATATAGCCATATAGGGAAAGGTTTAATTTGTTGAGTATTGTCCCATATCGAACGAGTGTGAGTTTTTGTAATATGCTTAATAAGGGTCCTAAGTTACTCCACTCATTGCGAATTGGTTTTGTCTTGCAACCTCACAAGCTTACATGGTATGAGAGTCAGGTCCACCCGTAGTTGGCTAAACGACCGCACACACTCCACGTATCCCACAAAATATCGACGTGTTAGTCGCAAAGAACGTAACACATGAGGGGGGGTGAAATATTGTTCCACATCGGTCGAATGTGACTTGTAATGTTCTTAATAAGTTTTGAATTACTTCACTCGTTACCAATTGGTTTTGAGTTAGAACCTCATAAACTTAGGCTCTGTTTGTTTTTTAAAATAAGGTCTTAATTTAAAAAAACGTCTGCGGGCGCGCAGACGTTTCTGATAAGCTTGTTTGTTTTTTCAAAGAAACGTTCTAATAAGGCTGTTTGTTTTTTCGCAGACATAACTCACATAAGACCTTATTCTGTCTTATTTTTGCTTATTTTAAGAAGCTAAAAAATACAGCTTTTTTTCGCAGACTTTCTCGACCTAAGACCTTCTAAACCACATCTTCTCCTGAAGACACAAAATAAGACATAAGACATTTATGTCTTCGAAAACAAACAACACCTTACATTATTAAAAATAAGGTTTAGTGCGAAAACGGCAAAACTAATTAAACAAGTTAGAGCTACTAGTTAGAACGTATGGACTTTGTCTATAATTCCCAATTTTAAATATGGCGGTAGCGGGTAGACCCACGGACGAATTAAAGTTGTAGTTGGAATATATATATATATATATATATATATATTTTGGGTGAGTAAGTTGACATTGACAAAAATGTAGGTCTAAACTGCCCTACCGACACTCATTTTTGGGTCCCTTCCCTTCCCTCAATTAGAAAAGCATATCGTAATTAAATGTGGTTTTTGTCTTTTTTTCCGTCTGTAAACAAGTCGAGCTACTCGCGAACTATTTGAGCTCATATTGTTAAAAGCTTGAAACGAGTCGAGTCTTAACGAGCTCAAGCCCAGATTAAAGCTTATTAAATAAACGAGCCGAGCTCGAGCTCTAAAGAGTGGGCTTGCGAGCTTAAACGAGCTCCATATATAATATAATTTATATTTTATATCTTTAGTTTTTAATAATTATATATAACATTTTAATAAAAATATCAAAATAATACCCGAGCCTAAACGAGCTTAAATAAGCCGAGCCCGAGCTTCATAAATATTAAACGAGCCAAGCTCGAGCTCAACGTCATAAGCTCTAAACGAGCTGAGCTAGACTTCGAGCTTAAAAATGCCTAAATGAGCCCGGCTCGATAAGTGTTTGGCTCAGCTCGGCTACATCCTTACTTTTATCTATAAAAGACAAACTTAAATTAACACAATTACATAATCTTATTCATTCGTTTTAATAATTTTAAATCTAAACAATTCATTTATATTAAAATTTTAATTTTTAAAAGTTAAGTCATTATACGGTTGTAAAAAGACACTGACCTATGTTAAAAACAAGTTTTTCGTACCCGTGCATTATTGTGAGCTTTGAGGCAAACAAAATATAAAAACTACGTTTAAACAGCTTCTATCTTCTAATATAAATAAAAGACTAACATGTATTACATTTATTAAACGATCTTAACCCTAATTTAATGAAATAAATTTAATTCTTCAATAAAAACCATCCATTTAATCAAAATTTAAATTCTAATTTTGACTTTTCTTGGTAAAAAATAATTAGAGAAATTTCATATATGCTTATCTTAAACGTTAAAGTATCATATTTGCACGTCTTAATCTACAAATATCATATTTACATTTTATAACATTTCAAAATATTAAATCTAACCAAATTTTTGATTTCGTATACTCCAACGCCTCTCCTCATAGCCATCTCCTTTCTTCATCATTTCTTTCCGCACAGTCGATGTCCGACTACCGGTTCATCATCTCATTCGCAGATTGAATATTAAATTTCGTAAAAATGGATTTAATTTATGGGACGTTTTCAATCATCTGAATAGTAGTTATGATTTCAGTAGCAACTACTGATTTATATGTTTGGTCTTCTGGTGTATGTTCGTTCAGTTTTAACCTCGTTGTTAGATTTGAGGGTTGTACGTGTTCTCTCATTTTTGGTGATAGAGTTATTTTACTGAACCAATCTTCTTTATTTGTTTTTTTCTATTTGGATATGTAGTAGATATATAAAAGGACGTAAAATTATATTCAACTACGTAAAACTTATAAGTTATATTTGTTTTTTTCTTCATATATTAGAAATGCATGTATGCATGAAACATATATTAATTAAAGAGTTGATCGAGGTACGTAGATAATTAATTAGATTGCAACTTAATGGATATCTCATTACGACAAACAGGGTGTGGTGGGAGAGGAGGGTCGATCGGTTTTTCGGGTAACAGTTATTTTCGACACCCCTACCTTCATTGTGTGGTGGGAGAAGAGGGTGGTAGGTGTCAAAGAATTGTGTCATATGGGACAACGTGTAAGTGTTCTCCGTCTATCTTTAATATTTTATTTGGTTAGTAGAGTTTTTAGGCAGGTCCCGGATTTTGTGTGATGAGAATGATCACTACGTGCGTGGCTGAGTAATAGTTTGGATGGTGAAAGAAAAAAAGAACTGATATAGCAGTTTGGTGGTGTGATATAGAGTGAGGTTTGCTACCACTCTTGTGTTTTTAGCGTGTCCATGTGTTTCTTTGGTCCGCGCATGTGTCTAGAGATGCCGGCGACAAGCGGTATTTGACAATTACAGACAATAATAAGCGGTTAAAGTTGACAATGGTACGCACAGCGATCAAACAATGGAGGTGACTAGCAGTGATGATGGATGGCATTTGGTAGCAATCAACAATGATGGGCGTAGGTGGTTGAAGATTACGAGTCAAGAACAATGATGGCCAGTGACATTGGGCAACCACAATCGACACAGTTATTTGTCTAACATAATATAAGTGGTGAGGGAAGGCCAACAATGAAAGGCCGTGGTGACAGTTGACGACAATGGGACATGACAACAAGAATATCCATAGGCGGACCTATGTATATATTGGCGGTGGCCACCGGTCAATTTTGCAAACAGAGTGAAATTTTCAATGTTTTCGAGCCGATGCTACCGGTCATATTTTGCAAACGGAGTGAAATTTTCAACGTTTTCGAGCCGATGCTACCAATCAAATTTTGGGGTGCCACCAGTGATTTTTTTTATACTACCATAATCTAATGAAAAATAAACTTTTAAAAAAATGATAAGATATAGTTTAATCTTCGATTTATATGTGCAGTTAATCTCGGCGAGATCTCGGATCTCGGACTTAGGAAAAATATCGGTTGTAAATATCGGAACCGATATTCTCGCCGAGATTGGCCGAGATTTTCTTCTGTCCACTTTAATAGCCTATTTCTCAACCTTAAAACCTAATTAACACACATTTCCCTTCCTTGTTTCGTTCTTGTACAAGCAACAAACAGAGGCCTTCTTCTTTTGACTTGGAGTTCTATGCTTTTTATTTAATTTTTTTATGATTTTGATTATATATACATATGTTCTACATAATATAAAAATCCGATATCTCACCGCGATAACCGCTATTTCAAATCTCGGTCTGTGACCGATATTTGATTTTTGACCGAGATAACTGCATAGGTTTTTCAGTGTTTGTCCATATTTTTTTGCCTATAAGTAGTGGTTTAATGAATCACTAACCAGCAGTTAACATACCCACTAACTTGACAGGGGACGGTTTTTGGAACTTTATCACGGTTTTTTAGCAGATTTAATTACCCCCACGCAACAATTTTGATCAAATTTTAATCTTTCTAGGCAGTTTTAGTTGGTTAAACAGATTGTGTATCTAAGCAGTTAAGTCACGTCAGAATTACAGTTAGTAATTTGAAGTTTCACAGCAGTTATGAAATCAATGGTGTAGATTTAATTCTGAGTTTTGATCCAACGGCTATATAAATTAGGAACTTTAACGGCTAGCATTAAATGTTTTCTTGATCTAACGGCTGATATCGAAAGTAGGATATGGTTGCCTCACTCACCGGCAACCATATATAGATAGAATTCAGTTAGGCTTGTTGTAGGATCGGGCTCCGGACTCGCGGCTAAGTAGTTCTGTGACTTACAGTTGGCAGGGACTGAGACTACGATCATGTGAGTATTCTCACTTACATTTTTAGATAGACATCAAATATGGTTGATAGCATCCAAGAAAGTGATTAATACTTATGGACGATGTGAATGTTATGTGTAGACCAACACTCCGGTGTCGGGTATGTTTTAATTAGACTTCCTACACGGCCGATGATGTGTAAGTAGGTGACAACTTATGAGATATGTGAGTACACTGACTTGTGCATGATAGTACTATGTGGGACATGTTATGTATGTGGTATATGATAATTATATCATGAGTATGTTAGAGACCGTTTACCTCGGTAACGGGTATGAGACCAACATTTTGGTGTCGGGTATGAGACCTACACTTCGGTATCGGGAATGAGACCAATACTTCGGTGTTGGGAATGAGAACAACATTTCGGTGTTGGGTATGTTAGACTGTAGTGACGACAACAGGTTCGAAGAGACCGTCTAATAGGCGGGTATGTTTAGACCACTTATTACGGTAGTGGGTATGAGTTATGTGTTATTTGATGAGACCGTCTAACGGGCGGGTAAGTCGAGACCACTTACAACGGTAGTGGGTACGAAGATGCGTTTGATGAACTGTTTGGATTGTAAGTAGAGTACTCGCTAAGCTTTGTGCTTACGGTTGTTGTTTAACCTACTTTTCAGGAGATGACCATGGCGGGGCTCCAGCACGTTCGTGATAGCTCATCATCAGCAATGCTTCCGCAAGATTTAACAAACTAAATTCCTCTGTCACCGTTATTGTTTAGTGTTTCAAATAGTATTAGATTTGAGACTGGGATGTAATTAATATACGTTGCACTACGTTTCGATTATGAAATTTATGATTTGAATCCATTGGGTATGACACAAAAAAAATTTGGGATGTTACAACTTGGTATCATAGCCTACGTTAAAGGGATTCAGATACGTTTTGGCATGTTTGGACTAAAACCTTGGTTCGTAGAGAATTTTCAAACAATGTTTTTATAAAATTTTGAGTGTCGATATTGCGATGAGCTATCGGCTGGAGCTAGTCCAGGTGGTCACAAGTGGGAGGTACGACGTACATACATTGTGTTATGTTGTTCAAGTTTTTATGATTTCTATTATGGAACTACCTTAGTAGAGTGAAAAGGAGATGGTACAGCCTTTATGTGATCACTATACGTGGACTTTGACATAAGTACGAAAGATACATAGCCCAAGCCACGGAATTGGAATTTCTGGTGGTAATGCTAAGATCCGGTACGTGTAGCGTTTTTGTAATAATAGTGTAACATCCTCGACTTGGGCCTAGTTGTAATTGTATGTACGCGTATGTAATTCATGTAATAGGAGGATATTCTATTTGTGTGTAATGGAAATGTGTATATATATATATATTTGTGAATTATGTGTTACTTGAATTAAATATATATATATGTTATATGTTAAATTGAAGAAAAGAAAAGAAAGAAAAGAATAAAGAAAAAGGAAAAGAAAGGAGATATTTTGTCCAGAGGCGGTTTGCCTCTGGATAAGATATATATGTGTGTATAGTGTAAGATTGACTTACAAAGTCAATAGTTGCAAATCTCACAAAAACACACACAAACACACACTAGTAGAAACTCTCGTGAGTTCTTGAAGGAGACAATTGGAAGATTTGAAGTAGTAAACTCAAAACAAGGTTAGTATGATGTTTGTTGTAAAGAAGAAACATATATTATGCTAGATATATGTGTGTTGTGTGGCTGGAAGTTTATATTGGAGTGGAGAACTCCATGGATGAACATGAGAGCTTACTTGACAAGTGGGTTTCTCATGTTTGATGTTTTAAAAAGGTGTTAATGTGTTCATGAGGTTCATATGGGTGATATATGAAGCTCTAAGGTGTTTTAGAAGTGAAAAATAACAAGTTTGAAATCTGGGTTTTTTTGAAAGATTAATGAAAGTCGCATGAAAGTAACATGAAGAAGATGATGAAACTGTAAAACGCGAGATTGCGGCGCGACAGGTTTAAGGTCGCGGCGCGAACCCGTCAAAAATGCACTATGTTACTTATTGGTCCGACCTTCGGACAAACCATCCGACTGTCGGATAGTCCATATGCCTACTTGTCCGACTTTCGCACGAGTCATGCGACTCATGGTCCGACTTTCACCCGTCGCGGCGCGACGGTTTAAGTGGTCTCGGCGCGACGGAGCCTTTTGAGCAAGAATTTGTTTTTTATACATTCTTGTTGGATAGGTAAAGTAGTGTCAAAAGTAAGTTTAATGAGTGATTCATGAATACTAGAAGAGTATTGTAAGTGTTCTAGTAATAGAACTTAATGTGTGCAAGCGCTTAAAGCGATTGCCGATGTTTTAGGTGAACATGTCAGCTAAACCAGAATTAAGTAAACGAACGTTGTAAGCTATACAGGCGAGTACCTGCTTTCGTAAGACTCAGTAGAGTAAGACTTGATTGCTGGATGACTACTTGAATGTTATGTGTGCTTACGTTTTATTGCAGGAATGTTTAAGAATGAGATGGTAAGTCTTGGTATGAGATTGATATGCTATGCCATGCTAAATATCTGTAGATCATGTATTAGGTGCATGCCAGCGGGTCTAGATTGGAACCGCCTAGTTATTAATGATGTTATGTACGAATGAATGACTGAATGAATGTACGATATATGAATCGATGATGATGATTGATCCTTAATGGATCATATGTATGTATGTATGTATGTATGTGCCCTGTCCGCGGACTATCTGACGCATGGTTAAGGTCAACTTTGTAGTTGGATCCCACGAGGACTTCGGTCATAATTCGGGATTTAACG
>JAUEJL010142361.1:0-10722 GCA_032274825.1 Drosophyllum lusitanicum | reverse complement strand
TTCACCCATCATGCTCATCTGATAATTATCAGACATGAGTTTAGAAAACTTTTTACAAAGTTCCAAATTTGTAGACCTAAATATTATATCATCTACATATATTTACACAAGTATCACATCACCTTTGTAATTCCTTATGAATAGAGTGCTATCAATACATCATCTTGAAAATCCTTTGTTAATGAGAAAAGTAAAGAGGGTATCATACCAAGCTCTTGGAGCTTGCTTCAGACCATATAAAGCTTTGTTTAGAAAGAAAACATGGTAAGGTAAACTTGCATCTTCAAAGCCAGGAGGTTTTTTAACATACACCTCTTCTTTCAATTCTCCACTCAGAAATACACTATTGACATCCATTTTAAACACTTTGAAGTTCTTGAAGGCAGCGTAGGCTAGGAATAGTATGAATGCTTCTAATCTTCCAACAGGAGTAAAAGTCTCATCAAAGTCAATTCCTTCTTCTTGACAGTACCG
This sequence comes from Drosophyllum lusitanicum, assembly GCA_032274825.1. NCBI lineage: Eukaryota > Viridiplantae > Streptophyta > Magnoliopsida > Caryophyllales > Drosophyllaceae > Drosophyllum > Drosophyllum lusitanicum. The sequence continues at coordinate 10,248 of JAUEJL010142361.1, read as the reverse complement.
TTGTGCCACCAGCCTTGCTTGGTTTCTGATGATAAGCCCTTGTTCATCTAACTTGTTTTTGAACACCCACTAGGTACCAATGATGGTATTGTCCTCTGGTCTAGGAACCAAGGTCCATACATTGTTTCTCTTGAATTCTACCAGCTCCTCTTGCATGGCATTCACGCAGTGGGGATCATTGAGAGCTTCATCTACCTTCTTTGGTTCAATTAGGGAGACAAATCCAGAGTAAAAAAAAATGTTGCATGCTTTTGATCTTGTTCTCACTAGATCTACTATGTTACCTATGACCAGATCATAAGGATGATATATGTGGTCTTTGTAGGCTGTTTGGATATTGGGAGTAATGGGATTAATTTGGATTTGGGGAGTTGAAGTTATGTGTTGGTTTTCAGCTATAGAAATGATTTCATTTTGGTTAGCTGATATAACTTCATTGTTACAATCTGTGGGTATCTCTACTGAAGAAGGAATATTTGAAATTGAATTTGAATTAAATGATGTTGAGTCATGTTCCACATTTTTTAGTAGAGGGATATGATGGGATGAGGTTGATTGTGCATGGTTTGATGTCTGGTTTAGAACAGGTCCATCAACATCATCTTCAGCAGTTGGTGGAGATGAATCTACTTGCTCTGCGATGGATTTTCCAGTTTGCATGAGATCATTAAATTCTTCACCTGAAATATGATTAGAAGAACAGGAAGCAACAAAGTAATTTTCATTAAAACTTACATTGATAGATTCTTCAATGACCTTTGTTCTTAGGTTGTAGACTCTGTAAACTTTGGACATCACAGAGTATCGTACAAACACACCTTCATCAGCTTTAGGTGCAAACTTCTGCAGTTGATCCTTCCCTTGAGCACCTCATATGGTGTTTTGTTGTGCCTCTTGATCACAAGGGATTTGTTCTGAGTAAAGCATGCACAACTTACAGCTTCCGCCCAAAATTAAATGACAACCCACTTTCACACAACATGGTTCTTGCAGCTTCAATCAAAGTTCTATTTCTTCTTTCAGCTACACCATTTTGTTATGGGGTTCTTGGAGCAGAGAAGTTTTGAGATATCCCTTTATCATCACAGAATGCTTCAAGAGTTTGATTCCTAAACTCAGTTCCATGATCACTTCTCCACATCCTCACACTATTATTGTTCATCAGTTCCATCTTCTTAATAAAGCGGATGATCTCTTCAGTAGCCTCACTTTTTGCTTTTAGAAAGAATACCTAAGTGTATCTTGTGAATTCATCAACCATTACAAGAGCATACTTACTTCCACCAAAACTAGCAGTTGCAACTGGACCAAATCGATCCATATGCAACATGAAGAATGGTTCAGTAATGGAGAAGGCTTGCTTAGATGGAAAAGATGTTTTGTGTTGCTTTCCCTTCTCACAAGCAGAACACGGTTTAGGCTTAGAATATGTCAGTGAAGGCAGTCCTGACACTAGTTCACCGTTGCTAAGCTTGTTGATACTTTTGAAGTTTAGATGGGAAAGCCTCTTGTGCCATAGCCAGTTTGTATCCTCTATGGTTTTAGAATACAAACATGTTTCCTTGGTTAGATCACCAGAGGACATATAAAGAGTATATACATCCTTGGTTCTCTTGCACCAGAGGACATATAAAGAGTATATACATCCATGCCTTCTTGATTTATTATGGAACCTCCTGTCTTAGTGAAGTGGACTTCATTATCTCCATCACACAATTGACTTATGCTTATGAGATTATACTTCAATCCTTTAACATATGAAACCTTAGACAACTTGAGATTCCCATTATGAAGTTCTCCATAACCTTTGCTTTGACCATGGTTATTTTCACCAAAGGTCACCTTGGGACCCTTTTCCTTCTTGTAGTTTGTGAGCAGGGCTTTGTTACTTGTCATGGTTATGGAACAGCCACTGTCAAGAAACCATGAACCATTTCCCTACATATATGTGAATGAAAGAAGGATTAGTAACAAAGTAGGGAATCCACTTATCAGTGGACCCCTGTGGAATGCACCTAGCTTTCCACTTCATCTCAGGTTGTTTATGAATGAGAGGAACGGCTATATTATCGATACAAGTCGACTTTCTTGAATTTCCTTCTAGAGAACATTCATGGGCCTTATGCTCTTTGCTTCCATATTTATAACATTTTTGAGACTTTGTGGTCTTTGAGCATTGAACAACTTTCTTAGAATGCCCATGAGCTATCACATCAGTCTTCTGGTAACTATTTGTCATCAGCTGACTAACTTGACCACTCAGCTTATGAAGCTAATCCTGCAAGCCTTTAAGGTCTTTGCTAACTGGTACCTTGGATTGACCCTTAGTTTTAAAGATTTTTTGATCAACCTTTGGTGTGGCAGACATAGAAACAATGTGAACGTCATTTCCTTCGCTCACAGTTTCTCCTATTGAAAAAGAGTTAAGTATTTCATGATCAGCTGAGCATTTAGAAGATGAGCTATAATCAGCTGACAGGCTATCAGCTGAGCATTTATCATCTACTAACTTATCAGCTAGTACAGAAGTATTACCTAATGACTTTACAGTTTGCTTAGTACTTTGATTTAAGTCATCTATTTTCAAGGTTTGACAACATAATGTCTCTTTGGTATCAACACATGATTTCTTTCCTTTACTCACATCCTTTGACTCTATTTTCTTAGTGACTTTGAATTCTGAAATCACAACAGAGGATGAATCACCTATAGGAGAGATTAATTCTTTAACATGAGAACTTTTACTTTTAACAAACTTATTTATGAACATACTTTTACCTTTAACAACTTTGTGAAAAGTTTATGGTAAAATGTCAGCTTTATCTAAGATACTTAGGTTCTTACTATAATCAACATGGTTAAAAACTTTGGAGTAATTTCCACCAATAATAGCTTGAACTTGTTTTGGAATTTGCTTATTGACACACTGAGTGGTCTTTTCAACAAATACACACCAAGATTTAACTATCTTTTGGAGGTCATTAAACTTTTTGGTTGCTTCACTAGTTTCTTTTACTAAGATCTCATTAAGTATCTTTGATTAGCTAGTTCATCAATTAAGACAGTTATTTGTTTAAGTTCATCTTTAAGAGTTAATTCTTCCTTAAGTGATTCTAACTCTGTTTTTAGCTTTTTTTTCTCTTTGAATAGCAGATTGGAAATCAATACACAAGTAATCAAACATAGCATTCTTCTCATTATCACTTTAATTAATAAATTTACCAACCTAATACATGGAAGAAGGATCTCAGTTGGTAGCAGAACAAGCCTTAGCAGCCTTTTTGATATCTTCATCAAAAGAACTACTACCACCTGTGTTGGCCATCATACAGAACTAAGCAGTGATTGCTTCATCTTCATCGGATGAGAGATCTTCCTCAGCCCAACCTTCTTGTTCAGCCATTAACACTTTACCCTGGGCTTTCTTTTTCTTCTTCTCAAGAACATCAGCAAGGAGCTTTTTGTATTTGGCTTCATAGTCAATCTTGCTCTCCTGCTTTGGTACAGCTGAGAAACTTGTGTTACCTCTGGACTTATAATCATTGGCTATATGGCCAATCTTGCCACGTTTCTAACATTCTGCTGTAGAGACATCAAAAGTTGATTTAAATTTGGATTTGACAAACTTAGATGGTCTCTTGCTGAACTTCTTGAACCCTTTCCCTTATTGAAATGTTTGAATTCCATAACCAACATGGCAGCTTCCTCAAATACTGCCTCCAAACTTTCCAAGCTCCTCTCTTCATCACCCATCTCCTCTTCACTTTCTCCAGCACTCTCTCCTTCATCCTCTTCTTCATCAGAATCAACAGAAGCAAAGCTTCTCATCCTAGTATCTCTTGATACAAGGGCAGTTGGTGAAGCCTTTACTACCACCTCCTTCATCACCTTGGAGGACAACTTTCTTTGCTTGACTGATTGCTCATGGTTCAGTAAGTTACCATAAATAGCAACGAGAGACATCCCTTTAATCTTCTCACTATGTCTGAGGATCGTGACAAAATGATCCCATGTTTCAGGGAGGGAGTCCAGAAAATTGTTCACCAAGACAAAGTTGCTCTTGGTTATGTCTGTCATTTTCAAGTCATCCATAAGGCAGTTGAACCTGGTGTATGTCTACTCTCACCTTTAAGAGCAAAGAAGAACTCATACTCTCCATTAAGGAGGAGTTTCTTGTTCTCCTTAACCTCCTCAGTCCCTTCATAAGCAACTGTGAGTGTATCTAACATCTCTTTAGCAGAAGTGTAGTTAAGCACTTAATGATAGATTTCATTTAGTAGTGCAGAGACAAGAGCTGATCTAGCCTTAACATCAAGGCTAACCATTCTCCTATCTTCATCTGACCACAGATGCATAGGTTTGGTTATGATTCTTTCGGTTGTGGAGGTTTGGCCATCTGATTCAGATGGAACAGATAATACAAATGTAGGAATGTAAGGACCCTCGGTGACAATCTCTAACATTTAAATGTCAAGGGTAGATAGGAAGAGATGTGCTCTACTTTTCCACATAAAAAAGTTTTCTCCATCAAACATAGGACATCTAGTAAGAGATCCAGTGTTTGGCATACTCATTGCAAAGGATTATGAGGCCATTTTGATGAAATAGTGAAGAACACCAAAAACTTGAAAGACTGGAAAATTCAAAATAAGTTGTCAAATGTTGTTTGTTTTTTAAAACGAAGATAACCAATCGTTTTCTCCACCTCAAATGCTTCTAATACACTTAGAAAACTTTGCAAAACAAGAAGATTTGAAGAGAATGGTTTTTGACTCAAAAGAGTTTTCACGTGAAGAACACAGAGGTTGTTCTTGAACTTGATTTTTCACACTAGGATGTTACTTCCACGTTATCTTGAACCAATTCAAGAAGGAATTGTCTCTAATACTAATTGAAAGTCCAAAGATGTGATGAAGATGAGTAAGTAAGTAAGATTCTTGTATGAACATAGTATGAACACACGTATGAACAAGGTATGAACACTTTGTAAGATGAGATCAACTTCTCAGTCAGTTAATCAGTATTGGCAAAGGTTACCTTGCAAACTAGGTTTGCAAAGGTTTAAATACACAAAGGCACTTGGGCCTTAAAGCCTTTTGGGCTTGCTAACTAGTCTAATATGGGCTAGGCCCATACAAGTAGATCTAGTCTAATACAACTAAGTAATTACAATAATAATAACATAGATTACACAAGGCCTACAAACATATTTTATACTAACAAAACCCAAAAAATACATAGTATGAAAACTCATTCATCATTCGGGAATCGAGAAGAAAACATGAGGCGTCAAGGTCGAGGTAATCAAGGAGAAAGTGAAATATTTAACATTTAATCCACATCACATGTCAGATTTGTTTAGATATATTATAGTTAAGTGTTTCAACTTTCAATTGTTTACGTATATGCAATTATTGCATATAGAGTTTTGTTAACTATTCCGGTAATGGTGACTATTACAGTAATAATGACATCTACAAAAATAAGTTTCTTGAACTTAAGTTGTTGAGTCAAACTTTCCTTCCAATATTGTTAGTACAATTTTACGATCCATGTAACTATGTAAGATAAACTATTTTATTACCATTCTTTTGTTTTAAATACTGAAATATCATTGTATCGGTGAATTTTTGCTATGTGTTTGTGTTTAAGGGGCCCATTTTTTCTTTTCGCACATGGTCTCAAAAATTCACGAGATGCACATGTGTGTTTTATTTGTATATGCATGTGTTTGTTCACATTTATCAATTGTATGTGGAACTTAGATGATTATGCTTAACTTTTAAGAAAAAATAAGTGAAACCCTACTTATAAGTACAAACTTGACATTTTTAATCAATTTAGTGTTCTCTAATAATACTATATGGGAGATGATATTTCTACTTATAAAGTTGATTCATCAAAGGCAAATCTATGTTTCACTAACTTGTAACATAGCTTCAACTCCCAATACTATATATCTTGGAGTTTATAACTTTTTTGTCAAGAATTTAGAATTAACTTATATTTAGTATAGGGAACGTTTTCTCGCTTTTATGTTTATCTTTGGTTTCGCATTAAGTTTATTTGTATTCATACATAAGTATTAAATAATAAATATTAAATATTAATAAAAGATTTTACATAATTATAAAACACGAAATAAATTAAAAAATAGTGACATACAACGTTAACAAAAAGACCAAATCACTATTGTTACAATTAGGATAATAAGCTCAAGTCTTTATTGTTTAACAAAATATAAATGATTATATAAAATTTTAAATTGATAAAATTAAGAATTTGGTTAAATATGATATTTTGATATTTTTTAAAGGGTAAATATGATATTTGTAAATTAAGATGGAAATATGATATTTTAAAATTTAAGGACATATACGAAATTTCTGTAATAATTTTGATTCAATTTTGACCAAGAAAAGTCAAAATTATAATTCAAAATTTAACTAAATGGATTGTTAAAATTGATTAATTAAATTTTATTTATTAAATAAAGTATTAGAATCATTCAGTAAATTTAATATATATTAGTCTTATTTATAGTAGAAGATTACTCCTAAAGTTAGAGGTCATTTTCTATAATTTTAGTCTATGAATATAAATTAGGGAGTATCTTTTCTTCTATTTTGCCTGGTTTTATACACACCCCTTACCCTTCTTTTTTTGGGATATGTTGAGCTAATGTTTTTGAGCAATTTAACAAAGTATTGTCGACTTCTGTAAGGGTTTAGTTTTAGAAATATACCAAACTTGTCATATCTTACTAATGTATGAAATCTAACTTTGAAATATATCATTTAATGTATTCAAGTATCAAAACTTACCATTTAATATATTAGATTACTTAGCTAAGCAGAAGAGTATTTATTTTAATTTTGACTTATTTTTTACACCATATGTAGTCATGTACTATCATGGTTGAAGATAAAAATGAACTTTAGAGGTGAATATGCACTTTAACTTGAACTTGATGAAGAAACCTTAAACTAGCGACCTTATGAACAATTGATGAACCCTAACATGAATGAATGACATGAACAAATCTATTCATTATGACCATGAATCTGAACTAGATTAAACCATAACATCATATCAGAAACCAAAATGGTGAACAAATAAGAATCGAAGAACCAAAACCCAATTTAAGAAGATCAACAAGCAAGTGTTTGGCGGATCTAAAATTCCCCCAAACAAGAACTGAAATCCATACAGACATGAAACAAAAATCGAGATCTCAAACTTACCTTAAACCAGATTGAAAGTGATATTGTGTTGTGCAAATCTGAAACTCCCCTAAAAAAAACTAAAATCTCGAACCTAGTGATGTATGAACCCAAACAACATTTCTTATAATCGATTTCAAAACTTACAACCATGTATGAACAATCTCAAATCCAAACCTAGAGAAACCCTAAACTGATGGTCGATGATGATGGTTGATAATGATGATGAAATCGGTCTTCAGTATGATGGAGATAATAGAACCCATGAAGAACAAGTAAGAAGGTGGGGATGAAGAACTAGTTACAAGTGCAATCAATAAGAATATAAAACCCTTGTAAGGTGAACGATTTTCGGTCATTGTTCATAGTTTATTTTATTATGGACAAATTGCCTAGAAAAGTAACATATATATCAAAATTTGTCAATAAAAATAACATGTAATATTTTGGCCAAGAAAAAACTATAAATTTTAATTTTCTTTAAAGAAAAGAATCTTGACTTGATAACTTTGATTTTTATCATGTCGTGATATTCTTTCTAATAACAAATTAAACTTATAATCACTTTTTATAACAAATTAAAATTTATAATCCTTTCCCGCATAAAAAATTACACATCACCTTTATTAAAATATTTTGATACATATGTTAACTTTTCCAGCCATTTGCCCTTTTATTATTACTTTATTATTATTATTATTATTATTATTATTATTATTATTATTATTAAAAATAGTATTTATTTGCTTTGAATTGTTTGAATAAAAAGAAAAGACACGTAACGAGTTATGTCACCGTCAATACACCGCCTTGTCAGCTTAAGCGGTGTCACGCCACCATTTAACCTACTACACCAGGTTAAGTACATAAAATGGTGGGTTTTGTAAGTTCATTAAACCATAAATTTTAAAGTTAAATACACACAATAGCAAAACTTAACAAGTCGGATACATTTTCATAAACCAACCCTTATGTAAAGTATGTCTTGTTTATTGTGGAAAATAATACGTTTGAAAATATTACTTGGTTGATGAAAAGCAATACCGAATATTTTAGATACCCCACAAAATAAGAAACCCGAGAAACTTGTACTTATTCTTATTTTTATTTTTTCTTAATCCTAAATATATACTATTTTTATCCACAACAGGACTTGAACCGACAATGTTATAGGTCACCTAAACACCAGATAAACACCAGATAATGGTTAGGCTATAGGCCCTCTAGTAAGTTATTAAAATCAAACCTCATGCTCGTAATCCAAGAACATTTAAACATTTTGCTGGAATCATGTGTAAGTGCAATCGAACCGTAACACCAAAACAAGACTTCATAAGATACTTAACTATCTTGTACTTGACTATTGACTTTTATATAATTGAATTTCATGATACTTTCATTGCAGTTACTTCAAAAACCAAGTATTTCTACTATTGGAAAATGTGTGATAAAGAATCCTTATAACACAGTATAACCCAAAAAGTGTCGGTTTACAAACCCAAGTAATGAAATTCACTAACCAATTTCAGTGACATTGAAAATGACTTTATAATCTTCTCTCTTGTCATCCAAGTCAAGAATGAACTTTAGCCATTTATTGGTTGAGAGACTATGTGTGCGCTTAAAAGAACGAAAATTCCCCAGTATCACCACATGGTTAGTAGTGGTTGTTCTTCTATCGTCCCCGTATGCTTGCAATTTCATTCCATAATTGCAACAATCAAATAGAAGAAGGCAAGACTTGTACCTTCCAAGTTTGTGCATCTTCACAAACCATGATGGAATTGTCTGCAAACAATTGTTGTGTTAATTCAACTACCTAAAGAAGTTGAAATACATAAAACATAAGCATAAGTAAAAGTGCTTACCAGTCTACCTTTCTTCATGTTGTGTACATCAAAGAGGGTACTGAACTCATACGTGATTTCATCTGTGATCTAGAGTTCCAAGTAAATTAGTAGTGCAATGTTTAAGCAACATTTTAAACAATTTGTAAGCAAACTAAGGAGGGGTATAGTGTATCACATCACTAATACTTCCCAATGCAGTATTTTCACCACTACTGTTTTGACCAACACTGTATTCAGCACAATCGATGAGACACCTAACCATAAACACATTAAACTAAAGCCAATCATTAACTTATGTTGTGTTCCAGCCTCCATAATAGACTCCAACTACCGTAGCCAACATAGCTACAATAACTCCTCCTTTGTTGAGAACATGTCCACCGGCCAAAGAAAAATTTACGTTGCCATGTGAACTCATTCAATGATATATAGTGGCGGGCTTGTGTATAAATAGATGTTCCATTTGTTGTTGTAAACACCAAGAAAAAGTAAAAACTCTTGAGAGTGAGAGTTGAGAGGAAAAAAAATGGCCGGTTGTTTGTAATAGTCGAGTGTGAGAGTTGCTTCTCTTGTAATAATTCTATTCCCATCGTTAATAGAAGAGTTTTCCGATCCTAACAAGTGATATCATAGCCTTGCCACTTTTTCGGTGTCGGTCCGTTTTTTGGTCTGAAATTTTGTCTCAAAAACGTATCGTTCTCACGATTCCGGCAATATGTTTTTTTGTAATTTTTCGAACACCGGAAGTCCCTCAAAAACCTGGTCAAAGTTGTTTCTCTCTCCTTTGACCAGCTGCCGGAAAACTCGTCAGAAACCTACTGTCTCGCCGGAGAAGACGACCCAATCAGCACCCGGTAAGTGCCATGTGGTTGCCACATCATCATAGCAAGCTAAGTTTCCAGAAATTACAGATTGGTCCCTGAAGTTTCAAAAATAACATTTTGGTCCTGAACTTTCAAAAATTACATTTTTTATCCTCATACTTTCAAAAAAAAAGTACTATCCTACCATTTTCGACCGTTCCGGATCAAACCATGAACTCCGTTTTCCCTAATTCTTCCTCAAAAATTGTGTAAAAGGTATTTTACACATAATTTGTGGAATCTACAAGTTCGGATACGATGATCCGACTTACTCCCACAAATTATAATATGTGGAAGCCAAGGATTGAAAAT
>JAUEJL010142350.1:0-10722 GCA_032274825.1 Drosophyllum lusitanicum | reverse complement strand
TTTATTTTCGTGTCGATTTCGTGTCAACCCGCTTTTGACCCGTTTCGGGTTCGTGTCACTTTTTTCGTGTCGGGTTCTTGTCATGTTTCGGGTCGACCCAGAAATTGCCAGCCTTGGTGGTAGGTATAATACAATTCCAGAGCCGGGTTTAGGCCTCGGCAACCGCCCAGGTAGTAAGAGGCCCCTCTTGGTCATTACTGTGACGTACCAAACCTTATCAAATTAACTCTATGTTTATTCAAGGATGATATGCAGCAGCTAAAAGAACATATTATTGTTTGTCACCACCGATTTGCTTAGATACCATACTAGTGGCAATTTTTGGGTCAACATGAAAAAAGTGACACAAACCCGAAACGAGTCAAAAGTGGGTTGACACGAAAATAGATGAGTCGGGCTAGAGTCAACCTGACAACCCGTATGACTTGTTTAAGAGTAAAACTTTAACGTTATAAAATTTTCTTTAATGCGTAAAATTTAAATTTTGAAAAGAAAATTGTGAATTTAAATAAGAGTGATATCTTATGACAATAAAATTAAAACAATAGTATATCACTTTGGTATTTGTTATTTTGACTATATGATTTTGGTAATACGATATTTGATTACTTGATATGTGGTATTTTAGTATTTTAAATGTGATTCGTAATTCTATTTAATGATTAATTATTTTAAATTATTTGGTTGTTTAATGACATTATTTATTGATACTAGATAAAATAGTATTACATCACATTTTTTAATATATTTATTTATATAAGTTGAATAAAAAAGTAAAATAAGATTTCGAATCAAACATTGAATATTGAAGTTAGAATATAAACGAAAAACATTTTCGAAATTCTTACCGGAAGTTGGAAAACAAACATGAAATTTGAAAATTTGATATAGAAAATCATAGCCGAAACAGAAAACCGTATTCGAAAATAAAAAAAATTCTCGTCGATCACATTTGGCCTAAATGGGTCGTCACAAAAAAATGACACAACTCGAACTTAACACGAAAATAAATGGGTCGAAATCAGGTCGACGCCAAACTGACTCAAACCCAAACGACACAAACCCGACCCAAATTGACAGCCTTAATTAAACAGTATCTTTAGTTGGATATTTAGTGAGGCCCATTAATAATTCTACTAAGCTAAGACCACTCATGTAACCCTAGGTTCCCTTTTCTATACTCCTTTAGTGCCATCAAGGGAAATATACCAATCTACATGGTATAAGAGCCAAATGCTTTATGTATTCTTAATTTATCCACTAGGTCAGTCTGGTTGGTTCTTTGCGCCTACTTTTGGTGTAGTCTCTCTCTCTCTCCACAACAACCACACTTTGCTTTCTTAGTAGAGTTTTTCTGATCGCATCAATTTAGTAAACACGGCCACCATGGTTGTCTTATTTAGTTTCAACTTTTTCTTAGCTTAGTCCACTGTTGTTCGATGCCACATGTCGGAGTCGCACGCTATACATTTGCACTCTGAGATTCATGCACCTCTATGGACCAAACAAGCTCATCGGGCTCGGCTTTAGTGGTCTGTTGAATATGTTAAACGAATTGGCTTTCATCATAGCTTGTGTGCTTCTTCGTTGTCTACTTTTGAAAACAACTCTTAATAGGCATATCTCCTAGTGCATGATATCATGATTTTATTTAGTTCAGATGTTTCTGCCTAATTTTTTTATCGAAAATGCCAATAATATTATCTTAACGTTTTACATTCGAATCATTTTCAGTAGATCATTGCCTCTTTAAGCGAAGAATTTCTTATGACAGACATTGAGCTACTTCGTTGACGTTTCCGTCACACAAACTAAACAGGGTATGTTTTTATTCCAAAGTGTAAACCCAATGCTACTCCTCTTGACACTCGGATAAAACTCGTCGAGATGTGCCTCTAGGACTCTACATTATACCATAGTCTCGTAGAGGCACTTCAATACTTGACCTTTATCGACCACACATTCAGTATGCGCTATAGCATATTTGCTTATCAATGTGATATCCGCGAAAATCAGGTCTTCATCATGTACTACAACTTTATGCATCCTTAACAAACAAATTATTAGTTCTCTAGTTGCACATATGTTGCATACAATTGGAGAGCCTTAAGGTCATTGAATGCTTCTTGGTGGCACATTCGTTAACTGAATTCGTAGCGTGACTTTGAATGTCAACATGAACATGTGGCATCTGACCACTAAGATTCCTAACTACTCCAACAAACAGATTAAGTATCATACATGTCACCAAGCCCACTATCTATTTTGTGAATGGTGGAATCACTATATTTAGAAGTGGTCCCCTTTCGCATACTAATATACTCTGGGTCGGTTTCCTAAATGATATGATACTCTAACCACATATTCTTTTAAGGAGTCATTTGCTAAAACTAGAATGGATGAACCATTATGCCTAAAAGGAATATTACCTCTGCAGGCTCTCCTTATCAGCTATTCAAGACCAACCCTTAAACAAATTTAGCATGGTTGTGCCTCAAGGCCCGACCCGGCTCGGGACCTCATAAGGCCATGCATAAAGATTTTGCAATAGAATCCCTTGTTGAAAAACTTGTTGAACGCCTCTATATGGCCAATCGCCCGAACAAGAGTTTGGGGGACATAAACTACGAACTGGGACTTGATGAGCGCTCTGGTGCTCGAATTGATAATAGCATTGGTTAGTGATAGAGGTGGTTGCATTGCAACCCAAGGATGATACACCAATGTTGGAATGTCGAGAGTTACCTAGACACTTATTGCTGGCTCTACAACCTGTATATTAACTCTTTTCAAGTCACTTATTGGCTTATTACTGGCTCTACAACCTTACTAGTGACTTAAAAAGAGTTAATGTACTTCTTGCTGGAAAGACATTTCGCATCAACCCACCTTGGTCTGTGATAACCGAGAATTTAGGCAGAATGGTTTTCACACAACCTGGAGGTGACTTAAATCCCTAAACCAATGTTAGCAATCATTTTCATTCACTAAGCTGCTAATTCGAGCAAAACAATATCCACCACAATCGAGAATCAACAAACTTGGTAATAAATCCTCGTGTCTCGCCACTATAATAACATAAGGTTCCACTCTAACTAATATTTCCACCGAAGCAAAAACTGAAGGTCACTGAACGAACACTATGTAGGTGTGGTTATTATGGATAAAAATATACAGCTAGCCATATATCTACTATTGTTTTCAAAATACAAAATGCAATAGAAATGATGTTTCAATAAGTTTTATAACTGAACCTTATTAAGATCATACAATTAACACATTCGTCTATCCACAAGCCACTTTCACAAACCACAAAATCATTTAAAACAGATTCACAGAATCTTATAAATCCGGTTTAGATAAAAATATACAGCTAGTCATCTACTACAGTTATATTCTTAGTTTGTAAAGATATGCTATTTTTGTTTATATCTTTATCAGTACAATGGAATTTTGTCTGTTTCAGGAAAAAGGAGTAAAATGAAATCTTGCTTCTTACTCTAACCCTGTCATATCTTAGGAAATGGGGTTTCTAGAGGCTTAATTAATGCATGCTCGCTAAAGTATGCACATAACATATGATTTAAGCCACACAAAAGATACCATGTATATTTTAATATTAATATAAATGCTATTTGTGACTTTTAGAGATATTTTTATAACATTACTTGGATCAATAATCGTACATTTAGTATTATTTTATAATGCCCAAAATAATACCAAAAGAGGGGACAATGTCCATTTGAAGGGGGAATGTTAGGTAATCTTCCACTTTCTTTTCAGCCTTTTAGACTTCATCCAATGGCCATCATCAGTAAAGTCAAGTTAATTACTGATATCTGATGTTACTAAAATACGTGGATGTTCAATCGATGCTAGTTAACAGTTATCATAAGGGGTAAAATTACTCAACGTTTAGAATAAAAGATAGAAAACGTAACCCAGAGCTAAATAACACGTGCCAAGTTTGATCCCTGAACTATTACTATAGATTTCGATTATCTATCAAACCACTAGACTATCATCACGGAAATATATATATATATATATAGATGTTATTTTAATTGCTTCAAAAATATAATGTTGTCATAAGAAACCAAATAATCGTATATTATCAGTACAAATTTTTATGAGAACAATAGATTAAATAACATTGTGGGTCAATGGGTAAAAGCTGGTTCATCATTACTTGAAATTAAATTATGTTTTTATAGTTTCAATGTGGTTCTGTATAATGAATTTTATATTTGTTGAACATTCGTGGTGTTTGTTTGGCTTTTAACAAGCTTCAATTTATTTATTTAGATATCTTTTGATTATAACTATTTGTTTCTTTATTTAAATTGTTTTCGATGGTTCTGTTTGTTTCTTAAAAACAAAGGCATATATAGTTAAAATTCTGATTCATTTAGGTTCTTTTATTTTTGTTGGTGATATGATACTCATCTCTTCACACTTCACATTTTCTATTTCATTCTTTTTTGTTTTGATTTACTCTTCTTTGTTGTTTTATATATTCTTTTCTCATACTTTTTAAACATTTCTTCTGTTACTTTTCTCATATTCCACTATTATGAGGTGTTCAGGTTAGTTATGTAGAAGTCATTATTATATACCTGCTTAATAAGCATAAAGCATGTAATAAAATTGATTATTATAAAGTGAGTCATAAACATTTACCATCCGAACTGCGTTTAGAAGCAGGGAAAAACAATCGCAAACACCCGCTTAATATACTTAATTTATACTCGGAGACTTCATTTTTTATTCAAATAAAAATATATGTTATGTAAATACTCAAGTCTCTGCTTTGATAAATTTTAGTTTTTCATAAGTTATATTAAAATTAATTAAAACTAAAACTACTAACATTTAGCAACTAAATGTTACTATTCCTAAGGACTATTCATCTACAGTGTTTTTTTTTTTTTTTACTCTTAAGGTATTATTATCTAAACTAAGGACTTTTAATCTACGGGTAAATGTAGTTTTCTCATCAGGATTATTTTTATAGAAAAGTATTCTATCTCAAAGTCTAATATAGTTAAAGCTAACATTTGAAAAACTAATTAACAAAGTCTAACTCAAAGTATAATATATTTAAAGTTAACATCTGAAAATACTCTACAATAATCTTATGTCCACCACTACCTTCTAAATGATTTCTCCCTCACTTGGTATGTGTTTGTGTCTCCACCCACAAATCAAAAAGGTGTCATGAATATTTATCTATAAATAGGGAAGACACTGAGAACTAGCATTATAAGTTTATAACCCTAAGTTAAGTGCTTGAGCAGGTTCAGAGATGGCAGCTAATGGTTCTCATCTAATTGTGGTTTTTCTTGCTTTTTCCCACCTTCTGTTCATGGCTGATGCTATCTCACCATCTGGTAATTCTCCAAGAATTTGCTATATCACAAGATGCATGCATTATTGTGTTGTACTGTACTACGGTTGGTCATTTGGGTGCATGTATCCTAAACGGCTAAACTTAGCAAGTATGCTTATATATAGTACAATAATGCACTGATATAATTAAATTTTTATGTTTTGGCAGGGAAGATTCATAGACATTTGTTGCATGAGAGTGTAGAAATCTTGACATCCGGGAAAACCAAAGACCAGGTGCATTTTATATACTCCTCAAAATTTGTGCATGTAAACATGTGTTATCAAATAAAGATGAAATCCTGACCAATTTTATTTATTTTTGTACATTTGAAATGGATTGAACAGATGATGAACGTGAAAGAAACTGAGTTTCTAGAAGATGAATTCATGAGTGAGAGGATGGATTTGGAGAAAACTGATTATCCAGGACCAGGAGCAAACAAAAATCACACTCCAAAACCGCCTCAACGCGATTGAGATTGATCGAAGGGGTTAAATATTTATGGGTGTCTTTTTATAACCTAATTAAAACTTTAAGTGTGCTTCAAAAAATTAGGGTTTGAAGTAAAGGTTCTGAAGTGATGGTGTTTTATGGTGACATCTTAATATTGGTTCAATGGATTGAGTGCCTCTGTGTGTGTATATCAGGTATCAATAATCTTGTAAGATGCAGAAGTCTATCATTTTATGAATAAATATTTATAAATTTTGCTGTAAGAAGATGCATGCACTGTTCTGATTACAACTTTATTTCTCTTTTGTGGAGCTAACGCTATTTTTTCTGTTATCTACGTATTTTTAATGGCAATTAAAAAAAAATAACTAAGAGAAGGCGAATTAAGAAAGAAAGTTTTCTTTACAGACAATTCAGAAGAAAAGGCTATATGGTTCTTAATGACTATATATATTTCCCTTGATCCATAATTCTTGTCATCTTTGAAGAACTTTTAAGTACTTAAGTACAATCAATATCAAGTTTGGATCGATACAGTACATCTAAAGAAAATTAATCAATTAATGAACGTATCATTTTGTTTTTATAATTACACCTAAATTTCTTTACATCATATAATGTTTATGCCATGAATTATGAGTGCCGCGGATAAATCCAAAACTTATAAGTAGCCACATGAACGACAAGATAATTTGTTAAGTTCAAGTGAAAACCATGGAATAACAGCTCATGACTACATCTTCATAATTTAGTATTAGAGATTTATTCTAACTAGTAACCAGACGCTAGAATACTTATTTCTTTGTGGCTTATATTTATAAAATATACTGTCAAAATTGTCTATAAAAATATAAAAGCGGTTGAATTGAGTTGAAGCTTAATAAAACAAGAGCTTTCGAATTAATACATGAATTGACAACTGACCTTAAATCTCTGATTGTGGCTTGTCCACCTATTCATATGACAGAAAAACATGCTTGCAGTTCTCCATTCCTTGTAGTCGAGAGAGTAAACCTTATGGGCTTATGGCAATTTTCACACAATAAGATGAAGATTAAAGCGAGTATCCTAGACCCAGAAAATGGATACAAAATTAGTAAGAAAATTTGGAGCCCTAAACTTAGTAAAAGTATCCTAAAGAAAATGTAAGTCCTGTTCTACTGAGACGTCTTTTGGTTTCATTGAACAACAACAAACAGAAACTTTGACAAGATAGAATGTGATTCACTAAATTTCACTTGGAGGGTAAAAAGTACGCTGTAGTTGAATACAAACCACGCTATAGAATAAGATAATGCCAAGTTCCCACTCATTATTACAATCCTAAAAATTCACTAGACAATGCCCGATGGTAGGATTCAAACAATCAAACTCAGGTGATCACCTTCATAAACTGAATTTCTTCTTCTTGTAACTTGTTTGCGTAAAAATCATGCAATGGATATGTTAGTTTCTTAGAGATTCAGTTAACCAGTAATCAAGAAACAAGTAAGATGTATTATGTAACTGCCATCTTTAACTCCTTTTAACTTTTAAAACACCACATTTGCAAACTATTGCCTCAAAATCTGCACAATAAGGCTTAAGAAAGCAGGAACCATGCAAAAAGAAATGTAAAACAAACAAGGGTTTTGCTCATCAATTAGGTCTTGCATCTACATCCATTGCATGTTGTCAAATGCAGAGATGAATGATTGTAACACATAAAAAAAAAGTCAAATATGTCCTTTTGGAAGGCTTAGTTCTCTTCACGACTTCACCGTACAAAAAGTCAAGTAAGAGCACTGAAGAACACTCTAGAAAGAAGGGGAATATGGATCTGATGTGTTTGTCACTCACACATGAATTTATATTGCCCTATCTGTTTACAATTATGCTCCTCTTAATAACTCTCGGTTCGGAGAGCAAAGCAAAATTTGAACCCAATGCTAATTAGTGTACTACAAATATTGATTGATGCATAGTGGGAAACAAATTATACCAAATGGTATGGGGAGAAGCAGGAATCAATTGTGGTAGAAAAAATTTCTTTCTGGCCCTCACTCGAACAATATTGTTTCCGTATATACAAGTAGCTTGTTTCTATTATTGTTCTATCTTTCCCGTTTGGTAACAACTCCTACATGTGCATATTACCATTGGTCATCATAGAATATATAGTCAAACAAATCCTCATTAAAAAGAAGAATACGACAACAATACCCAATTAATCCCACCTAAGCAAGGGTACTGGGGAGTAAAATATCGGCAGCCATACCTCTACCCATGGATAGAGAGACTTCTTCCTGAAATACCTCTGGCTTAAATAAAGTAAAATTTACGCTCCGCCTTATACGACAGGTTTTTTTCTTCTTTCTCGTTCTAATCTTTATGACAACTCTTAATATGTCATTTTTTGTATAACCTTTTCACACAAAATTCAAGATCAGCGAATGTACACAATTTCATTACTATCAACACAAATCTGAAAATAGTAATAACATTTTCCAACATACACATAGGTATTCTGCTGGAAGTTTGAGAAATGATACCTTTTTATCTTTTTGACATATATAAACAGAAAAAGTAGAACGTTATAATGAGACATAATAACAAAACATACTTATATTAATCAAAAAGTATGATCTGGATTTGTTCATGATGAAATCATACACCTACTGTAATTTTAAAATGAACTCTACAATTTTGACTTCTAGTGTCAATAATTAAACAATTCTGGTTGTCTTAATCAGCATAAAGCAGCTTTATTGAACTGCACTTATCCATTATTATTCATATTTTCATTATTTTATTACGTGAAACATGCCATGTGTAAACTACCGATCATTCCTCGCTACGAGAGCATCAATATAAACTCCATTAACGTATTAAATTGATCCATTTAAATTCAATGCATAAAACTCAAATATTATACCAATGAAGTTGTAAAATCGAAAAATATATCCAACTTTTCTGTTCATCAACGGATTTGATCCGAATTTTAGGTTACAAACTCATCTACAATATATTCAGATAAAATGTCACACGATTTAATAGAAAGAAAGCGAAGAACTCACTTCTGAATGCAGGCAACTTTTTTTTCCTCGATCAATCTGCGATTCCCAGCAAGACCTGACCAGATTGGGGAAGAAATTGTCCCGCGAATTTGAGTCGGTTTGCATTACATCTGATAGACTGATACCGGCTCGATAATATACGAGGCCCGATTGTTTTTACATGTCGGCCCATTTATCAGTTGCTAATGTGGGCCGAACAAATATTTACATTCAGGAGTCAAGACAAAATCATATTTAAGAATTAAGACCACAATACATACTACATATATATTTTGAAGGGTGTCTGGTTTAGGGTTGTCGAAAAACCCGAACCCGGATAGACCAAAACGGAAAAACTGAATTCTGGTTTTATGGGTCGGGTGATTTTGTTATCAGGTTATTTGGATAACCAACTAAAACTTAATTGGTTATCGAGTGCTTTTTATGTTATTCGGGTATTATCCGAATTAGAATCTGCAACTTTTAAAGAAATTTCAAATAATTGTGTTTGTATTTTGTATACTTAAAAAGTAGTCGTTGGATTGTCAAAGTATAAAACTAGCAGCCCAACAAAATATGTCTATACTTTATAAAAACGGTTGAACAAATGCAATTAACATTTATGTAATAATTAAAATAACGTAACCCAAGTGTTCGATCACACAAAAAAAAAACACCAAAAAAGCTTATTCGGTTATACCCGACTAAGGTCATTCCGAACTGAACCGAATAAACCAATCGATTTCTTATTCGATTTGGTTATTGGTTAATTTTTAAAAATGAAATACCCGAGTAACATGAAAACCGAATAACACCCCTAGTCTAGTTTGTTCTTAAACTAGGTATTTTATATTGTATTACCATCATTCAAATTCAAATTTAAGTGATCTATAACTATATACTAAAAAACATCAAGTATAATGGACATAACAAGTACTCATATGCAAGATGCACACCGTTCCGGAGGGGAGTAGGGGACCCAACCTAAATATAGATTATATAATAGGGTTTAGTTCACTAAAATACATTTAACTTGTTATGTTTTGCTATTCGAACTTTAAGAACTTCTATTGTTTGTATCAAACATTTAATTTATCGCTAATATGTGTATTAAACTTCCCATTGTATGTACTAAACTTATACATGTTTTTCTTTTTTATGTAACCAAAATACATACAATAGTAACAAATTAAAAGTTTGATCCACACAATAAAAACTTTTAAAATTTCGATACACAAATAGCAAAACATGACAAGTTAAATACATTTTAAAGAACTAAAATCTATATAATAATAACAATTTTGCAAGAAAGTTATATTATTTAAGAGAGATTTTATATTCTCTTATGTTATCTCTCTTATTAATTTGATTATGACAGGTGACAAAATCAAGAGATGAAATGATGAAAGAATATTAATACACTAGACTAAATGCCAGTGTGATACACGAGTTGGTTTAAACGATAATAAATATTAGACATTAATAAAAACGTATTAAATAATAATAAAATGCGAATTAAATGAGAATTTAAAAAATGACGACGTACGCTGTCAACACTCTAACCAACGGTGAAAATATTGACTCGAGTGGGAGGGCAGACTTGACGGCAGAAACGTGTATCATGATAAGAAGAGTCGTGATTGTATTTCTTATATAAGTAATCAATCATTATTGTTACAATTAAGAGTAATAAAGTTAAACGTTATTGGTTATAATTAAAAAAGAATTTAAAACAATTATAAAATATTTTAGAATGATAAAACTAAAAAATTTGGTTAATTATGATATTTTGAAATATTATAAAGGGTAAATATGATATTTGTAAATTAAGGTGGACAAATA
>JAUEJL010142349.1:0-22934 GCA_032274825.1 Drosophyllum lusitanicum | reverse complement strand
ACGAATACATATAAGTATTCCTTGTAATAACACCATTATGCACATATGAAAAATAGTCTAGAAGACTCACCTTATAAGCTGAAGTATAATAATCTAAACCACAGAAGATAAAGGTTCACGTATATGTCCCCAGCTAGTCTCTACATTAATGTTTTAAAACCCAGGTTTTTATTTGACCCGGGCTCCTCACCGGGTCACGGGTCAATCGGTTCGACCGGCGGGTCAACCCTGTTTTCAGGATTTTAAAAATTTTAAAATATATATGCATATGTGTGCATATATATGTATAAATATAAACTTGAAAGTTAAGAAACTAAATAATCTATCAAACATAAAATGAAATTCTATTGAGAGGGTTATGTGAACTCAATGGAGGTTTTTGCTTGAAGGACAGTCGCATGTCAGAGATGATAAAGGACAGGAGTTGCCGTCGACTATCGAGAGGGGTTCACAACTCATTTTTAGGGTTTATATTGAGTGAGGGTTTCAAAGTATCGACTGTCGAGATGACTAAATCGCTAAGCTTTTATGTTTAAAAAAATATTAAAATGAAAAAAATTAAAAACTGGTCAAACCGGGCCGGGTCAACCCGGGTCGACCGGTTCAACCATAAACCCGAGCGGATCAATGCGGGCCAGAAATGACCAAAAACCCGGTGTACATTGACCCAGTCTTCTTACCGGGTCACGGGTTAACCCGGGTTTTAAAACATTGCTCTACAGTTATAATAATAACGATATGTATTAAACACATGCTGAAACTAAAGAAATAAAACTGAACAGGACAGGGGTACACCCGTGCCCTATCATGGGCACACCCGTACTCTACCCAGGTATAGCCGTGCCTAGCACTTGATACGACTTTCTCATCCAACGTATTGATCCGACCTTTCTATCCGACTTTTATCTTGAAAGTCGTACGACCAACGAGTCACACCCGGGGCACGCCCAAGGCACGCCCGGACCTTATGAACATATGGCGGTCACGACCGCAAGGCACACCCGTACCCTTTACAGGCACGCCCGTGCCTCGTGTATTCTGAACCAGTACTGTCCGATGACTTGCTGTTTTTCCGGCCAAATCCCATAAAAACTCATTCTAATCAATATTTTGACATCTTGGGGATGTTTTCCAACATCCCTAAGTATAAAACACTCAATATCTCATAATAACATGTTTTGATTCTTGTTTTAACCATTTGATTCATATAAACCTATTAAAGACTTGAAAACAATAAACCAATCTTACCTTGAATGTTTTAAGATGAATATGATGATACTAATAGCTCAACTCTGATCTCTTTTGATCTAAAACTCCAGAAAACTAAGAAACTCACTTAGTTTGAGAGAGAACGTTTGCTTGCTGCAAGTTTGCAATATGATAATTGACTCCAAAAAGTCAATTATAAATATATATATACATAAGTTTCCACCTATGACATAATTAGTCCCTTGACTAATTAATTTTTACTTTTAACAATTTTGGCCCCTCAATAAAATTCACATCTTATATAATTACAATCATTTATATCAAATGTAACACTTATAGTTTACATATTTATTTTCTAGATGTTACATATTGCTGGCCTTTCAAAAAAAAAAAAAAGATACACAGAATTTCTCGGGAAGCTTAAACTAGTTTATATTTTCGGGAAGCTTAAACTAATTTATATAGTCTTTTGGTAGCTTCATGGGCAAATCATATTGTTAATTTGCTCTTTTGAAAATATTAAAGATCTCTTCGATCTCTTGCTTTCTTAGCCGGTCCCTTAGTCATTCTAGATGTATAAGTAAGTGTTGATATATGTGAATTGTTTCAACAAGTACTTGACGGTTGACATGTGTAAAAGACAACAATATATATATTTGGCCAAACTATGTGAAATCGCGTCTTTTGGGTTAGCTTATTTAAGTGGCTTAAGTTATAAGCTTAAGCTTGTTAGTTTATTAAGACTTTAAAAGCTTATTTTAATAAGTTACTAAGAAATAGCTTATTAAAGAGGAGTTTGGGTTAGCTTATTATTTTAGAGCTTAAACTTATTGACTTATAAGCTTAATAGCTTATTAGATGGTATGGTGTTTAGATTAGTTTATATCTTATCAGTTTAATCTTATCTAAAAATAAGGGTAAATGATCAATAATAATAAGCTTAATAGCTTATTAATGTAAAAGTTATTTAAAAATAAGGTTAAAATGGCCTAAAACGATAAACTTAATAGCTTATTAGTTGATATAACGTTTAATTTAGCTTATAATCTATAGTTATTTAAAAATAGACGTAAAACGACCAAAATCGATATACTTACAAGTAGAAGTGTTTAGATTGGATTATATAATATTAAAAAATAATAATAAGCAGGATAATAATAATAAACGATTTGTGAGAATGGAAAAAAAGTGAAGTGAGAGAAAGAAAAAGAAAATAAATAATTAAATTATATTTTTGAGTTTAAAGGAAAATAAAGAAAATAAAAAAACCAATTTATTTCCAAATCGCGTTGTGTTTCCGAGATATCTTAAGGAAAGAAAAGAAAAGAAAATTAACGAGAGAAAAGAAAAAAAAAGAAAAGAAAGGATAATAATTTTATTTTCCGTGTTCCCGAGTTGGAAAGAAAAGAAAGGAAATCGGAGAGAAAGAAAATAAGTCTGTGTTCTTAAGTTGAAAATGAAGGAAAAAAAAATGGTCATTTTATAGTAATATCTTTACTTTCTAAGATTATTTATTATGAATAAATATAATTTTGTCACTTTCAAAAAGTTATCTTTCCACTTTTAAAAGAAAATTTTATGATAAAAAGTTAATCAAACTTTCCATTCGAATCTTTTCATTTCTTTTAGTTAAAATAAGTCTAAAACACAATTTTTTTTCTCTTTAGATTCGCTTATTTTCTCTTTAAAATTAAACTCAGCAACACAGTTGAAAAGGATAATTTTTTAACCCCTCCTTCCCCCCGAAAATCTCCTAAAACAAGCACTCATTAGTCATTACATTTGTCAACAATGGATCGACTTGGAGATGTTGAGTTGCGTGAATGAAACCCATCGATGACAATTTGGAGTGATGCCTGAATATTATCGGTAAGATACATTCTCAATGCATACTCTTTCCATTGATAAAAATTGAATGACACATTAGCTTGTTCGTATGGCAAATTATGAGAAATTTCTTCAGCTTAATTTCATTTATCAGACTAGATTGGCATTTTGATCTCAATTGGTTTGCTTGCTCTCGACGAACAATTAAAGAAATCAATGAAGCCTAGGGTTTTTTGACGGATGGCATTTCTAAGTAACATATGAGTATTTCGGAAAGATACATATTTAATTTCTTCACGGTTCTATACATAAAGCTGGGCTAAATCGTGAAACACCACTGCCATGAATTTGTATTGTTTACTTATGATCTTTTCATGTTTCTTTTGACATTCTGTGGTCAGTTGTCAATACAATGAACTTGCTCAATATGCTGTGGATCATGAAATTTTCCTATGGTAGTTCATTGTGTAACTTAATATATCAGGAGATTTAGTTTTCTGGAGTTCATTAATTAGCTTCTTTACTAAATGAATGAGCTGTTGAAATGTATGGAAGTTGTTGTAGTACAAAGGTTTCCTTACCTTTGCACTCTTGAGATTAGTTAGATAGGAATTTTCTGTTGTTGAATGCAGAATCATAGTAACAATGTGTTGAACCGAATACAGTAATAGTCGTGGGATATATTCTGACTCGACTGATATCCAAAGGAATAGGCTCTAAAAGAGGTTGACAATTTGTAGGTCCATAAGTTTGGCATGTTACATTAAGCACTTAAACAATACATGGAGCAGGTATCTTTTGAAATTTGTAGTTCCCTAGTATTACTACATTATGATGATGCAGTAAACTACAGCTATTAGACTTTACTGTGATGGCATACAGAACTAGGAGTTGTGGGAGGCTTACATAAAATTAGTGTAACATCATCCCAATTGGAGCTATAATTAGATCAATTATTGAAACTTTCGGGATAAGAAAGTTGGTTGGGTTGCATTATGAAGCAGAGTGAAAAAACCATGGCCTTGTTATTTTATTTGCATCACTATACGGGAAAAAGTTGCGTCAGTGTGAAGAACTCAAAATATGGTACGCATCTTTCTTTTTTAAAGCAAAAAAAAGAAACACACACAAATTTTGAAATGTGATTGTTGAAACTACATGGCGCTATTTGTCTTTTTGACTTTGCTTGTTGCTTGCATCATTTGTAGAATGCTGTATGTGCAGGCTCACTTCTAATTCGTATTCATGTCATAATAAATTTCAAAATTCACTGGTTATAGGACAGAAGCCTACAAGAAACAGGAAATAGTAAAAACGTAAGGATACAAATAGAGATATGCTTTTGACATTCTGAGAGTAACTTCTTCACCCTGAAGGCCTGAACTAACAATTTTATCACTCTTAGAAACTAAAAAGGCCGGGTTTTTTTCTGGTGGTGATTGGTAGAAAATTTATTGTAATTTAGTGATATTCCATGAAGCAAATTTACAAAATTACTGCAATCTTAACTCGTGGATTTTGATTCCATGATGTTAATTGTTATGTTCAAATTTTATTTGGGACATAAGATTTCATGGATAGCATGATTGGGTAGAATAATGAAAAGGATGTCAAAAGTTAATAAGTATTATTGCCTTTGCGTAAAAGGCATTGGGGTAGCGACCGCACTTTTTAGTGCTAGATGTCATCTGTATGGCCTTCAAGCTTTCTGTTTGTGGTGGTGTGTTATTTTCCAGACTCACTCGGTTTTATTGATTAATTCACATTCCAGGATACATCAATCTTTTTATTGGTGTTGATACATGGGAGCCACTGCGTTTTTATTGATTAATGTACTTTCCAGAATATATAGCTTCATCAGTAGGAAAATTATTGATTCCTTTTCTTGGCTGTTATGGTTTTCCGAATCACGGATTCTGTAAATGCGAGCGAAACACTTGTATTCAACAGCTCCTACCAAAACACTAATCCATTCCAACAGGTTAATAGGATAGCTTCTGACAGGGAGTGTTTAAATACCACCACAAAATACTGTAAAATTTGGGGGAGTCCATGTATTGATTTGCTAATTGAAAGAAGACTGAACTCTTTTTGGTCAAAGTTCACTTTAAAGTTTAAAGCAGCTGTATAAGGGGTTATCTTCCACAACAATATCTGAAGCACAACCAAACATGGAATACCAAAGCTTGAAGTACAGTACAAAAGCAGAAATCATGATTATAATAACAGTAATAATAACTATAGAAAACTTACAAATAGAGAGACAGACAGACAGACAGATATATATATATATATATAGAGAGAGAGAGAGAGAGAGAGAGAAAGAGAGAGAGAGACCATAATAAAACAGAAGTACTACTTTCTTGCTGTAGTTGTATATATGTAGTTTTTACCACATGGACATGTAAAAGCAGAGAAGACTTGCAGTACCATGTGAGAGAAGCCGAGAATCTAGCGCAGCGTCAGCTATCCGTGGAGGATGCTGGTGGGGTCTTTTAAGTTAAAAAAAAAAAAAAAAAAAAAAAACTAAGGCTAGATATGTGATAATTATGCTATTAGAGCAAATAAAACTATGCCTAAAAACTGTACATAATTGATAATTTCAGAATCATGCAACTTGCTGTATCATATTTCAGTTGACTAACCATGACTCCTTCCTTGATATTCAGCCAACCTCAAGTGGTAATAACATCAGGCGGCACTTTCAAGTCCCCCTCTTCATTTCCCATTTCACCAGTTATATAAGTGAAACTTCACACCATCTTAAGAACTAACACATTTAGCAACAGCTTAATAATAAATACTGTTCTAAACCAGAAAGCAATTTTTGTTTATTTAAATGTTTGGTATCATAAGCTACCAATTAGAATAATAAAGACACTAGTTTGCTACATACTCTCCGATGTCTTACTGTCTACATAATACGCAGTAATCGACTTATATTATATAAATAAAAGAAAACAGTTAATTACGAGTCTGGTTTCAGTTCAAAGGAGTTCTGAGGAGCTCGAAACAGAATGGTTTGAAGATTCGGTTCTGAGGTAAGCATCGCTGCAATGGATATCATCAAGATCTTTTAAAGTAGAGTAGGTGCCATTAAGCTGCAGATCCGTGACCATCTGTCTCAGTCCAGAAACTTCCTCTTTAAGCTGGGTATTCTCTTCGACCACCCGATCATGAGTCTCTGAGAAATTATTAAGTTTATCCATAAGTTGGTGGTTTTCTTTACGAAGCCAAAGAACCTGTGACCAAAGTTCATCCAGGTGCTTCTGCTTACGCATGCGTGATCTTCGTGCCGACTCTCGATTAGATATCATCCTCCTCTGCTTCCTCTCGTTAATAAGACTTAGCTGATGCTCATCTGCTTCATCAGAAGTCGAGTTGCTACCAAAATATATCGATGGAAGGTTAAAATCCTGAACGTTTGGATTCATATGAAGCTGGAAAAACGGGTTCGTGAGTGCGTTAACATCCAACTGGATGTTTGCTGGATTGTTTAGGTTCATGCCTAAATGTGTTGTGTTAGGATTTTGGGTTGCAGGAAGTAAGTAGTGGAAGTCTGCAGCAAGCTCACTGGTTTGCATGGCTATGAAAACGATTACAAATATGGAGTCTAAGTTGATCAAATTTGGGTTTGAAAGATGGATTATAAACAGGAAATCTGGTTGAAGTTATGGTTGGAAGACGAAGGAGAAGATGAGGTAAGGAAGAGGTTATATAGTATGTGAAAAGGTCCAAGGGGTCCCATGGGTATAACAAGTTAAGAACTCGTGTATCTCTGTATGGATATACGGATGATTTCTACGTGTATCCTCGCTAAGACTTAGATTCTTTCATTTGTTTCAGTTCCCCTAGATTTGTTTCCAAGTTATCTTATGATTAAGAGTTCTCCTGAGTGTTAAGCTAAGCTTTAAAAGGTTAAGGACTTAAGGTCACTTAATCGGCTGCAAGCTTAGGCATCCTCCACCAATTAGATTACCAACTATTAGTTTAATTAATGTTGGCCGGGGATATAGTGGAATGACCTATTGCCTTTTTAAGGGGTAATGGATAAGAGAGTCTAATATGCATGATTATACACTATTATATCATCATATCGTCACGTCAGTATAACACTCTCAAGTCCTATCACATAGTACATCAGTATAACACTCTTAAGTCCTACCACATAGTACATAGTATATGATCATACCTTACCACACTAAATTCCAGAACATATCTATCCACAAGCTACCAATCAAAATTTAAAGAAAAAGAAAAAAAACGGACCCATTCCCTCCCATACAAATATTCCGCTATGATTCCCATTATTCCTCACCATCACCATCGCTTGGCTGTGTGGGCTCTTCTCCCCACCACGGTGTGGTGCTCACCCACCACCGTTGTGAATGAATGTTAACTTGTTTTTACTTTTTAGCAACGACGGATAAAAAAATTAATTATTAATTGTTGCGGATCAAACTAGTTGGGTTAGCGGGTTACGTTGTGTTAACGTTTTTAATCAATGCATGAAATATAAATAAAAACCGTGTTGTTGAAATAACATAACTACTCTTTTAAGTAAAAGTTTTGGAGGTTTCTCCATCTTTCTAATTTCCACTTAAAACTTCATTTAAATGTGTCTACTAAATACTTATTCCCATTTAAATAGGATGTGAAAGGGAGGAACACATGTCACATTTCCAAGTCATCTAATATACAAATCACTTCTACATAACATGCAGGATGTAAACGAACTAAACGAATATAAATGGGGCTTGTTCATGTTTGTTCATTTAACTTTAAACAAACACGAATACAAACATTTAACCGAACGAGAAATTCCGTTCGTGCTCGTTTGTTTAGAAAATGAGGATATTTGTGTTCGTTCATTTAAACCTTAAACGAACACAAAGGAACGTAAATGAACATAAACAAACGAATATAAATAAACAAACATGAACGAACACAAATAGTGAAATACTGAAAATAATTCTGCAAATCTTCTCCTAAACACAAATTACATAATATTCTTCTATGACATTCACTCATTAACCACTCACCGATTCATGTTTTGTTATCTCCTTTAGTTCTTTAGGCGTTTTTTAGGGGGTGTTTGTCTAAGCTTTTCTTTTTGGGCTTAAGCTTACAAGCTTATGAGCTTATAAGTCTTTAAGAGAAAAAAGTGTTTGGATTAGCTTATAACTTATAAAAGGTGTTTGACTTAGCTTATTAATGTAAAATGATCAAAAATGGCATCCTTACATTAGCTTATTAATGTAAAATGACCAAAAAGAATGTATAAAGGTAAATATGTAAAAAGAAGCTCACAAGGAAGAAAATAAGTTGATTTAAGATGGCTTATGAAAAATGGCTTATTTTTTATAAAAATAAGCTAATAAGCTTAGACTATCACATAAAACATGATAAGCTCAAAACATAAGCTCATAAGCTAATAAGCCAAAAAAATAAGCTAAAACAAACACCTCCTTAATATTTTATGTTATCTTTATGTTTTCATGTTTATGTTTATCTTAATAGCCTTCTTTATACCAATTTAACAGAGTTTCTTCCTCAATAGCTAATGTGGCTCTCTATGCAAACATGATAATTATGTTTGACTTGAATTTCAAATAAAGATTAGTTGTTCTTGCATTTGCCTTTTATATTGTATATGAACTCATTGTTATCAACCAAGTCAATTTTTGTTATTAAATTTTCAGGTCCAAAACACGTTTCATGAACTTGAAGAGTCGAATATTCTTTGCTCGTACATGACTCGTGCAATAATGGATATATCTAAAGCATGTGAAGCTTTTGAATCAAAAGAAGTAGCACCAACAATTGCAGGTTCTTGACCTTTTGATCTGTCTTAGCCCCTTTCACTTTTGGCTGAATTTATTTCTTTTCGACCTCTTAGAGATAAAAACATAACATAGATTAACGGGTTCATAAGTAAAATAGGTCATATGTAAGGACCCAAATTTTTTTTTATATCATAACGTTTTCTTATATTAATATTTCCCAATTTCTAGTACAAACTTCATTATACTTGATATAAAACATTATATTTTAAAACACAACCGTTTTAGTTACACAAAAACTGCTGTGGAAGCTGAAAACTGTCAGTTATGGGTAGAAGCTGGGTCTTATTCCTTTCCACTAGTACATGTTGTACCTGAAAAGGAATAATCATCACCAGTAAGCATAATTGCTTTGTGAGCATACAAAAATCCATACAAAAAATAACCAAATATAAACCTGTAAGAATAAACACACAACAATGGCACACTCCGTTGGGATAAGATCCCCATCTAAACACAATATGCCGACCGCTGACCACTGTATGCTAATATTTTATTATTCACAAGGACTTAGGAGTAACCTCCCCTTCTCACATAAATAAACACTATATGGGAGTTACCTCCTCGGCTCACATAGTAAATATATAATGGGGGTTGTCTTCCCATCGTAACACGTAATACACATACCATCATACACATAAACACGTAGTTGTTTACCTACACTTATGTTTCCTAGGGAATTCGTGTAACTCACATCAGTTGTGTGCTACAACTCCGTAATATGCTCAATTCGCAATAAACAATCAATTGCTAACACCTACAATCGAATGATATCAATTATAGAATCTGCACTCTGTTGTTCAATAGTGGTCAACACAGCCGTGTTTAATCACACAACCCGTGTACCATCATTTCTACACGACTATAAACCCCTACATGGCCTGTGTCATTAAGGGCTTTACACGGCCCATATTAAAATCATACATGGCCCGTGTATCCTTACACGGGTGACCTACACAACCTTTCACCCTGCTTCACAGCCCGTGTTCGGCTTCTGGCAGCAACAGTTCATATGAACTTGCTATTATCCGACCAAAACGAAATTCTAACATTACCAAAGTGTATTTCCTGCACTTGGTATCAATTCTAAACTTCCAATAACACTCAAATATATAAAATACCATCATTTGATCATCAATTGATCAAGTTACATCAAGAATTCAAATTTGACCCATTAACATCAAATTCACTCTACTGAATCAACACGCAACTCAAAAATCAGCTTATTCAATCTCTAATCATCATAAAATTTGCACTATTATCATTTATATCAACACTAATAACATTCCCCAACTTTAAAGAACACTAATAGTATAAAAAAACTCTTAATTACACTTGTTAGAAATTGAATTTACATACCTTCTTACTTGAATTAGTCAAATGCTTCACAAATTGACTTGAATTGCTCAAATCCCAGATTTTCTTTTCTTGTTCTCCCTTCTCTCTCGATCCTTCCAGACGTTGCTCAATCCAGATTTTGACCAAATGGTCAAATGGATGCTTATATACTCACTAGTTTCATCTATTGACAACTTTAGGCCCTTTAGTTTCTATTGTATAATTATTGCTTCAAAATCCCAATGATTCATTTAATTAACTTCGTATTTGACACTTTAAACCCCTCAATTTATTTAAACAAATTGCCATAACATTTATAACACTAAAACTCTTCTTATAGAAGTATAAGATAACATTGAAACTTAGAAATGCCCAATTAATTATTTAAATACTCGTCCTAAATTTTGGGGTGTTACATCATAGTTGCCAACTATATCATTAATATTAAGTACCTTTTCATGACAACAGTTGAATCTCTGCGGGCACTTTTGTTTGAGAGCACAAAAACTTATATTTTAAAGCTTTGTTCATGGATGAGAGCTTCAATTGAAGAGATATCAGGAAATGAATCTTGGGTTCCGGTGACTGTTTTAGAAAGAAACAAATCTCCTTACACTATTTCTTCCTTACCGTTAGCATTTCGATGTGTTATGGTGATTGCAATGGATCAGATTGACATGTAAGTTCTAGATCCTGCTTTAGATATTGTTATGTTAAAAGTTTGTCATTGTTGTTAAATGAGTCAGTTTTAGTTATTTTACATCGGTAACAGATCAAATGGTTAATTTAAAAACATTTAACCAAAAAGGGAAGTGGTCAAATTGGTTTAAATTAAATCCAAGATAATTTAAAATAAAACCTCCTAGATTGTTTTTTTCTATTTGATTCCATTTATCTCCTTGTTTCCTTCGATTCAGAATTTGTGTTTTTATCAACTGGCTCCATTGACGGGAAACCAACACATGGATGAGGAGAGTATACTAGTGTCATGTATTGATTTACAGGACAAAAACTCGATTGTCTAACCTCCTAGATGGTAGATAACCCAATCGATCCATTCTCTGAATAAAACTCTAGATGATTTTGTCGAATCGATGGGGAAGAAGATGATTACTTGCGTGAAATAGTAGGAGAAAGGATCGAACTTAGATATGAGGGGAGCCAATGTCTTGGTGGTGATGGTCACGGCTGAAGAGTTGAAGACTTGGCAGGAACATTTATTAGAACTCAACAGAAAGATTAAGTTGCTGCACAACGGAAACAAAGAACATGGATTGACTAGTTTGATGGGTGAGGGAGAAAACCCACCTCCGAAGATTCTCTGGAAGAATAGAGACGAGATGGTGGAGCATAAACCGAAAATCAAACCGAAAATCCTCGATCAAATGGTGGAAGGAACGAAACCTAAATAATCAATTGAATTGGGGAACACTAGTCTCACTACAAGTAAACAACGTCCCCAACCTAATTATTTGAGTCATCAACTCATGGTTACACCCCTATGGCTAATGCTGCCCCAATTGATAACCCTAAGGACTACTTCATCGATTATTATTATGAAGAGTCAGGTTTTCGGAGTGCAGATAAGCTATTTGATGAAAGTCTTAGGCTAAATTGTCGTGGTAAAACAATATACACTGAATTTTGTGTGGTTTGGTATGCTGTATGGGGTTGTAAACCGCGTAAACACCC
Organism: Drosophyllum lusitanicum; assembly: GCA_032274825.1. Lineage (NCBI taxonomy): Eukaryota > Viridiplantae > Streptophyta > Magnoliopsida > Caryophyllales > Drosophyllaceae > Drosophyllum > Drosophyllum lusitanicum. The sequence goes on along the minus strand of JAUEJL010142349.1, from coordinate 11,025 downwards.
AGATTTTATGGATTTCTTTGCTACTTTATATGCGTTTCATGATCACAAGTCTCCCAAACCTCCTAAACTGCCTTACTATAATCAATTAATCACAATTCTTTTGTCATTGAACCACTTCATACAGCTAAGGACGGATGCAGAAGTGAACACAATAAGTATCATATGTTCATGTTTGAAGGGATTTTTTTCATCTGTAGGGGAGAATTATGAAGGGGTCTACAAGAGTTTAATTCAATATATTATAAATGGTGTAAAACATGACTTTTCTATGAAATATGTGGCCATGGTTCTTGCCATTAGAACTCAAGGCAAAAGGGCTCTTTATGAGCTAGTCAAGTCTGGTGGTGTTCCTGCTCTTAGGTACACAAGTTATTTGAATTTTAAGGAAAGTGTCCAGATTCATATTCAAGATAGAAAGGCCATATGAATAGTCTTTTTCAATGAACGAAGACTGGGGGAAGTTCAAGAGTGGTCTTCATAGTGTTGTTTCCACTGCCGTAGTTGATCAAGCAAGCTGTTAAGTTCATTTTGGAGCAAATGTGTAACCTGATCCGCCCATCAAAACCTGAAGCTGTGTATCACTTGCTACTGAACAAGGCACATACCTAAGACGAATTTATCAGGGGATTGATGACAGAATATCCTTATTCAAGTGCTAAGATAGGTCCATTGATGCATTGATGTTAAAAACAAAATTTGTCCTGTTGGTTCTCTTGGGTCTTTTCGAGGATGATTATGGTATGGAACTTCTTGTAGCTAGAAACATAATCTCCCTTGATTTGAGTATCACCCTAGTTTATGAGCAAGTTTGGAAGAAGTCAAGTAGTCAATCCACAGTTGCTGTTGCTACATTACTTTTTTCTGGTGCTGCCACATGAACAAGATATTCTCCCCCCTATGACCATAACCTACAGGCTTCAAGGGCAGGATGGTGAAGATACTGATCCCATGATCAAACAATTGGATGACACAAAAGAGTCTCAAGATCCTGGGGTGGAATTTGCAATAGCCGGGTTGTTCAGGAGTGTGGTGGATTGGAAATCGTTCAGCGTTTTCTAGATGATCTAAAGTCAAACAGGGAGCAATTGGTGGCTGTTCTGAATATCTTAATATGTTGATGCAGAAAATGGGAAAATAGGAGGGCCTTGTTGAGGATTTGAGCATTAAGTTCACTTCTCAAAATTGCATGTCGTGCATTCTTTGTTGATGCCATAGAGCTTGTTGAGGGAATTCTTCTAATTGTTGCGAGTTTGACAATGGAAGTTAACAAAAGTGATAATATAAATGTAACTCAGAATTTGATTACCGTCTCCAATGAAGAGGCTAGTGCTAACGTAAAAAGGAATATACTTGAGGAGTTTGACCAATTTGTCCGTAATAATGTTTTTGACCACCAAATATAATATCTTTTTCAGGATGATGAAGTCTTTAAGGAGCGAAGCCACATCAGAAGATGCTCTTATGTTGCTTCATGAAGTTCAAGAATCTGTCCGGCTTTCATTTTTTAACTGTCTACTTAATTTTGCTGGTATGAGATGAATTCACTGCTTTTGATTGTGCATTTTTATTATGTTAAATTTAAAACTACAGCTTAATTATCCTGCATTTTATTAGGCCACATGGAACAGATTGGAGGCGAGCTAGGTCAAACTATGTCAGAAAAAGAGAATCAAAATGAAAATGCTCTACTTCTCCAAGAGAATTCGATTTATCATCACCATAAAAATATTACTGATCCGCACCACCAACTTTTGATGGTTTTGAGTAATATTGGATTTTGCAAAGATGATCTTTCTCGTGATATGTACAATAAATACAAGCACGTTTGGCTCAAGTCCAGGTATGTCAAATGTAGCCTTCGTCCTTTTCATTGCATATGAACATATAATGAGGATTTTATGACTACATGTCTACATGTGGCAAAATGGTAGGGTTGAAAACAAATAGGACTGGATTGAGTTGACCCAAAACACTTTTTCTCCAATATTTATAAACTTCTATGTGAATAATTACAGTGTAAAAATATGAGTAGAAAAATTATATTATCACAATGTTATAAATAGTTTTTTTGAGGTTTAATGCTTTAAAAGTACCCTGTGTACAGCTTTCAAATATTTACACATGACCCATTTTAGTTCAACATTTTTGGCTTTACTTGTTTGACTTGTGAGAGTTAAAACAAATCATAATTAACCAATTAATAAGTAATCAGATCAAAATTGCCACATATAGTTATGACCATCTTAGTGTTGGTTTTATTCAGAGTTTCATTTTCCTCAACTTATAATGTAAGATTGTAAAAGGAGTTTTTCCCGGTTAGGTCTCCTCCCGGAGGTGCTGAGCCTTTTGCTCACATGTATGTGGACTAATTGGTTTTACCCGTGGCCTATTCTGAAGCATCCACTAGCCATCCCTAATTGAAAACCCCCCGTGGGACTTGAACCCTTGACCCAGGGGAGGACCCAAGATTTTTGGTAGCCGGTGGCACCATATAATGACAAAAATAAATTTAATTAAGATTGAGGGTGTTGTTTGGATGTTTTTCTAGGTTTCCGGTTAATCGGGTTAGGATAACGAGGTTTCAATTGTTGTACCTGTATTTTATGGTCAAAATCTAAAACAAAGCACAAATTATATGAAACGCAGTTAATTAAATTGTTATTTTTTGGGTAAACTAAAGTATTTTAAAGGTATAAATTGAATAGAGCTATATTGTATCATTTTAAAAAAAAAATTCATTTGGTGGCATAAAAAAACTCTGCTGGCACCCAAAAATTTGACCGGCAGCAGTGGCTTGAAAAAGTTGAAAATTTTCACTTCGTTTGCAAAATTGACCGGTGGCCCGTGCCACCGCTGGACCAAGTGTAAGGTCCACCCCTGTCTTGACCTCCCCTATGACTCTATAAGGGCAAATGCTCTACCTAGTAGGCCACGAGGAGATGGTTAATTTATAATGTAGGATGAATTATTTAACATAATGACTTAATGAGTAATGTTCACTTGCAAATACTAAGCTACCGGTTCTGTGTATTCTGTGTGTATTTATCCTGTTATTGGCCAGTAAATGTTTATGTATTGTTGACATTGCATGTTTGAAGCTTATTGAGAAGTAACCAAAATATATATTAAATTCTCAGGGGAGGAGAAGATGATGATGACAAGGTCAGAGAAGAATTGGTTACGTCTTTCTCTGTGCTGGAAGAGAAAGTCCTTGCACAGTATACTTTTGCAAAGGTACAATGCAAATATATAGTATGGGTGGGTTGCGTGACTTGGGTAACTACTCAAAATGGGCAGGGTCGGTTTGCCCCGATCAATTTTTGTCCTAAGTTATATTCCTATTATAATCTGAACTTTATAATAAAATGATTTAGAAGGTTTTATGCATTTTCTTTACCCGTAAGAGGCTAAACATAACCTTAATTGACCAATTCAACCCATCGACACATTATGTCACATCTCTAACAGGTAAATTAAAACAAAACAAATTAGCAAAAAAAGAGATGGGAAGGATTGGAGGTCAAACAGGTCGAAAGTTACCGAAATAGCATATTTTATACATGAATATGAGACCTCTGTCATTTTATTCAAAAATGTTAGATTATTACTAAACTGGATAGTTTTTGTAATCTTATTTGGCACAAAATAAGTATGAAATATTTAGAATTTGAAACAAGGGGTTCTAAAAACCCGACCTGTTTCAATATTTACCGAAAAGGTTACCCCTTTTCACCCATGAATAGGACTCGACCAAATTTCCACCTCTAATTTTGCTAACTTAGTGATTTCATTTTCTAAAATTCTAGTTTCAAGTAGATGTGTTCTATCTAATTGGTTTCGACATTTGGTGGACGATGCATTTGAACTCTCACTTGTTGACATATCTGTGCGTGAGAGTATTTTCTATCTAAAAAACGAAAAAAGAAAAGAAAAAGGTAAAACAATTCTCAAAGCTAGATTAAGAACTGAGGTTACTGTCTCAGGCACATTATGTTAGAACAGCTGCTACAAACTATTTGTTAGATGGTGGATTACAATGGGGAGGCGCACCGGCAGTAAAAGTGAGCACATTATTGATCATTATTAATTTTCCAACATGCTTCATTTATGTTAAAACTATTTCTTTATTGTGCAGGGTGTGCGGGACCCTGCTGTTGAATTAATGCATTCTCTCGTCACAGTTCATGCAGAGGTATCTTCCATATTAAAACTTTTATCACTTGTTTTCTTATTACTGTTGGATCCAATATTGCACATATTCTGTTACTTTATGCCATAGGTGTCAAAATGAGCAGCTTGGGTAGAAGGTTAAAATGGGTCGGGTCAGAATGTACAATTTGTGAAATGGCTCAAGTGCTCTCTCCCTTGATTTTTTTTTCAAATTTCATAAACAAGATCATAAATTTCATTATAAAAATGATCATTATTTATTAAAAAGGAAACTTTAAACATGGTTATATTTATTTATAAAAAAAAGAAATCTTGAAACATGAGTATATTGGGAACTTTGTGTATCAAGATTGTTATGTTTTAATAAAGAAAATTAATAAGATTTTATAGTTTGTGTATCAAAATTACTATTTAACGACAATACTCAATCTCACAAGAGGGTGCTATGGGAAAATTAAGATGTAGTAATACTTTTACGCATAGGTAGAGAGACTCTTTCCTAAAAACCTCCGGCAAAGAAAGAGATTGCATCTATCAAACAACACTAGGCATACTTATTTTTTACTATTATTGTATTAATATTCATTTCTTAATATATTTATTTACTAATAAAAACTTAAAAGATAAAATTAATGATATAAGAATCACAAGTGTAAGAAACCAAAAGCCATCTTTGATGACTTGCCAATCACTTATCCAAATAACGGCCTATGTGAACCAATTTGACCTGCTTGTTTATTTATCAGACAACAATAGTCATAGGAATAGTATTAGTCATAGTAATAGTAATTGTCATTGTAATTGTATTTAGGATCAAGGGTTTACGGTTTATTAATTAATTTGTTGCCATAACGCATAATTAGGTTTATTTTGTTCCCGAGTTTACGTTATTTAGGTCCATTGTTGTTTAATGGTCATTGTTAGGTTGATATTTACGCATCCTACTATGCCAATCATTTTCTTCTTGTTTTTATATTTAGTATTAGGATTGACTGATTGTGCTCATTTCGGATTTTTTTTAATTTTTTAGTTTTATTGTAATTACAGGTGTTTGCTGGTTGTGAGCCATTGCTTGACAAGACCCTTGGGATACTTGTTGAAGGCCTAATTGACACTTTACTTAGTCTTTTTCATGAACATAAAGAGACTAATCTTAGCCTATTAGATGCAAATGGTTACTGTCAGCTCATGCTCGAGGTGAACTCAATTGTTTTTTAAATAATTTTGATTTTATTTTACTTTCTAATTTTTTTTTTGTGAGATGGCATGATTTGATTTAGAAGTTGTATGCGTGTAGGTGGAGTATTTTGAGACGATATTAAATCAGTATCTAACACCTGAAGCAAGTGAATCTCTCAAGTCTTTACAAGGGATTCTATTGGAGAAAGCCACCGAGAGTTGCTTAAGTGGTGCTGATGATGATGACAAACAGCAGCAAATATCACCAGATGATCTCATAGTTAGTAACATACAACTCCCCTTTTCTTTTCTTATCCATTTATCTTCATATATTAGTAGGCTTAAGTTGCATTGTTACAACACGTACAAGTAGTAAATAGCATATGGTACAAGTTGATAAAAAGTAGGTTGCGTTTACTTCGAGAAATTTTTTTCATTTTTCTAGAATTTTTTTAAGAAAACTGAATATTAGAAAACATGTTCACTTGTACATTTTTTCAATAAAACAGAAAACTCCCTCACTCTTCCACATTTTCCCAAACTCCTCAATTTTTTCAAACTCCCATATTTTTTCAAGCAACTTTTCCAAGAAAACACTTTAACCAAATATGTTTTCCATTTTTTCCTGAAAAAGGAAAACTCCACCATTCATCTAAACACGTCTTCTATTTTTTTCAGTAAATGAAAACTCCACCATTTTTCATAGAAAAATAGAAAAATTTTCTCCTGCTAGACGCAGCTTAAAATTTGTAGTGTGTGGACAATTTTGTTGCTCCCCTTTTTAAATACTTTTTCTAAGTATGTATAGTTTTCAATGATGCCATATTATTCACTTGAACCAATTATACTCATTAGATATGCTTAAACTACCAAACTAGCATATCAACATGAAGTATAATTTACCAAAAATGTGTCAAAATATAAAATTATAGTTGACCAAACCAGATCATTAACAAAAGTAGGTTGTTATTTAATGACATTTGCCCTAGTCTTGTTAAATACGTTTTTTTGTAGGCCCTTGCCCAACAATGCAGTACGGAGCTGCTACAATCAGAGCTTGAACGGACTCGGATAAACACCGCGTGTTTTATGGAGTCATTTCCATTAGAATTTGCTCCAGAATCAGTGAAAGTAGCTTACGCTTCATTTAGAGGCTCAATGGATGCTTCCGCTGGGGTTTTCATGGGTGCACAAGCTGCTAGCTCAAGCCAAAGATGGAGATGAGTTTTTTTCTCTATTTTTTTGTTATATTCTTATATTTTTTTTTGTTAATAAAGATCAAGCTGTTTAGGCAGGCAACTATGTCGATTGCATTTAATGGAATTTTTAAAACCATTAACCTTTAGTTATTAGTGCTATGTTTTATTAGGTTAAGATACATATTTCACTGTCACAATGCGCTTTGCTTTGGCATAAAACTAGAGCATCAATGGGGCAGCGTTTTCCAACAGCATCTCTTGTTGATCTCGACATTTTGAAGAATCAAAACAAGATTAGTATTAGTATTATAATTAGCAAATAGATTATGTATTTAATAGGTGTGTTGGTTTAAAAAAACCACCACCATGAACCACCAGTAAACCGCTGCCGGTAACCGCCGATTGTTTGGCTATATATATGTATCGATACCAAACAGATGGGTGTTTTTTTTCAAATACAATAGAACTATTGATTGAAGTTCTTGCAAAGTTATTTTTCGATCCATCAATTGGTATTAGAGCTTTGGTTATTACCAAGGTTTTCATCATCTACCATATACCAAGGAAATCGAGAAACTCGCAAAAAATACCAAGGCCGCCGATGCACAACAGGAAAAACCACCGTCAAAATCTTCATACGGGGTTCGATTGAATCAGAGGGGGATACCCGGGGAGGCCGAAATCCAAAAGGAATCTACCACCTACTGCCACCGGAGAAAAGGGGACTTACCTTTGATCGGCACCGAAAGGCAGAAAACCGTCTCCTCACGAAACAAAATCACGAAGGCAATCTTCGATTGAAGGCACAAAGGCAGAAAGCATCATCTCACAAAGGCAATCGGACAAGCAATCGTCGTTCAAAATCTGAGGGGTACTCATTTTTGAACAACCGAGAAGCGGCACACACACATAGGGTGTGTTCGGCAATGGGCTTATGGGGGATTATATGGGCTTGGGATTCTAGTTTTCATAATCCCCAGCCCTCTAGCCATGTAGCCCTGTTTAGGTGTTAAAATCTTGAAGGGATTATTAAAAACATAATCCCTCATAAGCTCCCAAAATAAAAGCCTTTTCAAGTAGCTTATGGCTTGGGCTTGAGATTATCAATTAATCGGTCCCGGCTCGAGCCTCAGTCTCAGCTCCAGCTCCAGCTCCAACCTTCTTCGCCAAACACACCCATAAGGATGTACGCACTTTTTCCCAAATTTCACAAAGAAACCCAAATCTTATAAATTAAATAAGGGTTAATAATGGAAAAAAACCTTAAACTCTGCTTTACTTTTTGGTTTAAACCTCGATATTTGTTTTTAAATGATTTTAACCTTAAACTTTATTGTACTTTTTGGTTTAAACATTAAACTTGTTTTTACCTGTTATAATAACCCAAGTAAAAAAATCCAATACATTAACAAACAAATAACCAAAGCTAGGAATTAGATTACCAAAAAATAAGCTCAAGAGTATAGTTATTTGTAAGAATAAGACATCTGCACAACCATAATTACATCAAAAGACACAAAAAAACTTGAGCAATAACGTCTAGACTTTGGTTAATTAACTCAAAGCTAGGAATCACATTACCAAAAAATAAGCTCAAGAGTATAGTTATTTGCACGAATAAGACATCTGCACAACTATAGTTACATCAAAAGACACAAAAAAACTTGAGCAATAACATCTAGACTTTGGTTAATTAACTTTAGAACCATCATCAACATCCGAAGTAGCACCAAAAGAGTTCTGCCATGCCGGTCTCACATCACCATTTAAGCTCTATAAAAAGACATTATATGTAATGAAACTATATAGAAAATTGAATTGGTTTAGGGAAAAAGTAAGAAATAAAAAACTCACATGTATCATAGCTTCTCCATCTTGATAAGACACACCTACCATACATGATTTTCTAACTTTAGCAATACAGCCACCTTTCCCACCTCTTCTACCTTTACCACCATTATTAGTCCTACTTGCAGGTATACCAATATTGAGTTTGGGCCTTCCACTGGACATTAGGAGATGCCATTGCCTGTTAAATAGTTTGGCCAAAAGAATACAAGTATTCAATATCAACTTAAACAAATACTTAAAAGACAATTTATTTAGTATCAACAGATCTCTCCCTTTGTGTACTTCAATTTCCTTCAATTCCCAATAAGAATACAAGAGTTCTATCTAGGTTTACTATCAGATGAACACATATACACGATTACACCCTCTCAAAATCGACTTCAAATAGAAGATCAAGCTAAGTCTACTTGTTAGAGAGGATGAAATCAAAAGATTTATGGTCAAAATATGACGAAACACTAAGTTCAAGATCATCATCATTATTTAATTCACATCCAACATTTGGGGTAGGTGAGTTTGAAACTGTATAGAAACAAAACACATGATTTCATACATAAACTGTTTTTTGTATAGAACAACATAAACTGTATAGAAACAAAACACATGAAAAAAATTGTTTTTTGGATTGTTTTGTGATATGGGTTTTGCGGTAATTCTTCAAAGTGAAGAATTTAAACAAAAAACAGAGGAATCAACAAGCACCGATCGGAATCAAACATATTTATGTTGTTCACCTGAATTCTTCAAGCAGAGGAATCAAAAAAATGGGTTTTGCCTTAATTCTTCAACATATTTATGTATAGAAACAAAACATATGAATTCTTCAAACCTAGAAAACACCGATTGGAATCAAACAAGAAAAGATAGTTGAATTTTTACCTCAGAGTCGTTCGTTGCTGTCGTTCCCCTTGTTCCCGTTGTTCGCTGCTCAAGAGCCGTTGTTCAAGAGTCGTTCGCTCCTGGCTGTCATTCACAACCGTCGTTCCCCTTGTTCGCTGATCAAGAGTCGTCGCTTGCTCACCCCATTGTTCCCGTCATTCGCTCGCTCGCCACTTTGTTCCCGTCGTTCGCTTGCTCCCCTTGTTCCCATCGTCGATTTCGCCGTCGCTCCCCTTTTTCCCGTAGTCTATTTCGCTGCTTTGCTCCTCTTGTTCCCGTCGTCGACTTATTAGGTTTAGTGTAAATCGATTTTGCAAGGCGGGGAGAGGAGGGCAACCGTTTATCAGGTTGTAAGTTTATGTTTTACCCATTTTAATGAAGGAAATGATAGTTTATGGGTTAAATAGAAATATATTGAATGTTTAAGGTTAAAATCATTTAAAAACAAAGATTGAGGTTTAAACCAAAAAGTAAAGCAGAGTTTAAGGTTTTTTTCATTATTAACCCATTAAATAAATATAAAAGAAAATTTTAATATTCAATAAAAACACAAATCTTTTACATAATAATACATTTTAAATAAAACTAGTTAAGATTTATTTTTAATTTAATTTTACACTAAAAAACTATGACTGGAAAAGATGACATGGAACAAGGAGACAATTCCAAATTCTAAAAGGAAATAGTATCTAATACCCATTTCTAATGCCCAATGTAATACGAATGCACATAATACTTGTAACACCCCAAATTTTCAAAACACAAGTAATACTTAAATAAACTTCATTTGTAATAATTTTAAACGTTTGGAAAATGCTAGCAGAAGCATAAGTTATTTAAACCGTCAAGTTTGTAGAAAGAGGTATACGCATATTTATAACAAAAGTGGTTAAATGACATGGAACAAGGAGACAAATTCAAAATCTAAAAGGAAATAGTATCTACTACCCATTTCTAATGCCCAATGTAATACGAATGCACATAATTCTTGTAACGCCCCAAATTTTCAAAACACAAGTAATACTTAAATAAACTTCATTTGTAATAATTTTAAACGTTTAGAAAAATGCTAGCAGAAGCATAAGTTATTTAAACTGTCAAGTTTGTAGAAAGAGGTATACGCATATTTATAACAAAAGTGGTTTCAGTTACACAAAAGGAACATTACTATTACAAAAGAGTTTTAAGCAGCCAACAGTCAAACCGGGGCCTTGCCCTTCGTGTTATCACAACCTGCAAAATAGAAGCTATTATTTGATAAGCTATAAGAGCTTAGTGAGGATACTAAACTGTAAATCATATAGGTATTAGAGCCATTTGTAACATGGCTTTGCACATTTGGGTCTGAAAACTGGAATTTCTGTCAAAAATGGTATTCCGGCGACCGGGCACGGGCCGTACCTTTTGGGGTATGGGACGTGCCGGCGGCCGGGGCACGGCCGTGCCGGCAGAAAGATTTTAAGGGTTAAAATGTTTAAAACTGTAAACTTGCACACTGGTGGGCACGCCCATGCCCGTCATGTTTTGGCCAGAATCTGGTGTTTAAAACAGATTTCTGAAAAACTTAAAAATCCAGTTTTGACCATTTTGTTGACTGGGCTTGGATCTGGTCTATCCCACTATATTTTGATTTCTATATCTATATGTTTTGTATGGCTTTGCATGAAGTACATAAAAACATATATCTATAGGTGTATATATGAATATGTAATTTTAAACTTGGTATTAAAATTACTAATGCATATGT
>JAUEJL010142338.1:0-10722 GCA_032274825.1 Drosophyllum lusitanicum | reverse complement strand
TTTTAAGAGGTTTTCAGATCTTAATGAAAAGAAAAAACAAACAGCCCTTATATCTTAATACCTCTTATTAATTAAGATTAAGATGTATTAAGACATTTTTCAGAAAAACAAACGACCCCTTAATCTATGCTAGAGAGTTGGTACCACAAATACGCGTGGCCAATACCTAAATAATGTCAGGTCTAAAACCTTTGTTCAATAGTAAGACCCCAAGGGCCTTATTGTTTTTCTTTCTTATTAAATGTTGTGTGGATATAGTGTCTGTTTGGATAAATGAGGTATGTATGGGATAAGTAGTACCGTTGTTTGTCTTATATGTTAAATGAACTGTCTGAATAAGAAAAAGAATAAAATCATTAACTTAATGTGGAATGTATGATATCCATAACTTATTATGTTAAGTCATCTTTATGGATTAAGTAAAAGACAAACAATACTATTATAACTTACCAGAATAAGTTTTTTCCTTATTAAGTTCAGTAAGTCAAAATCAAACACCACCTAAGATTTAATAATACTAATTAGGTTTGACGTGACATAAAAAATGAAACTCGAGTTACCCATTTGATATTTTCGTATTTTAACATATAAAATACAATAATTTTCTCACAAGATCAAAGTTTTTTGAGTCAGATTATATCCTAAATGATGCTTAAATGTGCTTAAATGTTAACTTATCTAACAAGGTTATTTCAGGCATGTGATGTTAGTTCCGGATTAGGTACTCAAATAACAAAATGTTTGTAGAAGGAGATTGAATACAAACTTTAGTTTTTTAAACTTATTGCGCACACAATTAATTTTAATATAATTCTTATTGATTATGAATTTATGATTCAAGAATTACAACAGTTTGAATGCGGTATTTCTTAACACTATAAAAGATGATAACAAGTTTAGCTTAACACATAGACTAACTAATCTTAAAAGCAATTAATGTTTAAAGGTGTTTAGCACATGTTAACTCTAAATTGTTTATGTGAAGTTGCAATTCAAATTCTGTGTAAGCCTTAGTCGTGCTTCAACAATGAAGTATGACTTGCATATTTATATAAGGATGAGGCAATAATGATTGGAAGTAAGGTGGTAGTACGAATATAATATTTGATTGATAAAGTTAGTAGAGTTAAATTAAATATTATTTTAATCAGGTTCCCAATAAAATAATTACTTTATGAAAAGTTCATCCCACTCATAATATTTAAATATATATCTCATACATTTTTGCTTTGAGCAGCACAATTTCCCTTTTGATGCTAGAATCTTTTATCATCCAAAAATCTTCAGTATATTGAATTTCATAAACATGTTTGTTGTTGAACATGCTTTCGTACTTGAACAAGATCTTTGAAATCTTTTTTCTTGAGTAACTTTAACCTTTTTCATCAGATTAAAGTTCTATCCTTTTAGCTTCACTTTGCAAAGCTAAAAGTGCAAATACTTTTAACAAAATATATGATCTTAAATACCCTCTTAGCTAAGCATCCCATAAATGATCAACTGATTCATTCAGTAATTTACATGACTAAGTAAAATTATAAGTCTTGTTTTAATAAAATATGTTAAGATAATTTCAAGTCTATTATAAGCCTTATCTTAACAAAAATATGTTAAGATAATTTCTTATCTTTTTCAATAAAATTATTTTAATTTTTAGGTTAAAATGAATATCTCCCGATGCTCAAGAGTGCAAGAATGGCTAATTTCAAAGAAAAGGTTGATTGTAGTATTGTACACTTCTTGTGTAGTTTTTACTTTAATGGGCCGAGAAACAACATAAAAAGGCTTTTCAATCTTTTTTAAGTATGTAGGCCTAGAAAACCAGAAAAAATGTCAAACTTTGAAGTGCTTAGCCCAACAAGAGTAACAAAAGGAACTACGAGCCCAACAAAATTGGTTTTTGGCCTTTATGGCTAATGGCTGCCAGCCTGGCAGCCTTTGTAGTTTGTATATGCGCAGAAAAAAAACAACAATAAAAGAAAATTTGGGTCATTGGAGACTTGGAGTGTGTGCCTCCTTTACTTATGAAACCAAAACCATGGAGCCCAAGAGGAAGAAAGGTTTTGTTCTGTTCTGGGCTTTTAACATTGTTGATTTTAGAGGTGAACAAAAACGCTCCTGGACTCTTTCGGGGTCGGTCCGGTCCGGTCAGGTCCTTGCGTAAGATCATTCGATTTTTAGGTAGTCCGGTCTTTTTCAGACCAGTCCTCGTCCGGACCGGTCTAACCTCGGTCCAGACCAGTCTGGTTTTCGTTCGGATATTTTTTGGTTCGGTTTAGATGTTTTCGGTTTTATATTTTAAGTTTCGGTTAAACATTTCCGATTTTCGGTTTACTTTTCGTTAAAAATTTTTGACAATTAAATTGAAAAAATCGCAAGTTATATATAAACATATATAATTGTTGAAAAGATACGTTCATTTTATTGAAATTTCAATGATTGTACACTTGTTCGAAATAAAATTACATATTTTTTAAAATAATTAAAATGTTCTTCGAAATTAAATTACATATTGTTCGAAATAAATTATGTGACAAAGTTGAAAGAATAATATAGAGAATATGTAGAAAGAAGTTTGGTGTAAAGAAAAAATGGAGAAGTTGTAAGGTATTTATAGAGTATTTGTTAAAAAAAAACTAGCTGTCGAGACCGGTCCGGACCGGTTTGGACCGACTGGTCCGAATCGGTCTGGACCCGTCGGACCGGTCCAGACCGACTCGTTTTTTAGGACCGGTTTAGACTCTTGGACTGGCTCGGTCCGGACCGACTTTCAGACCGTTTCGTGGCGGTCGTTTTCTTCGGAGCGGTTTTAACCGTGAACCGGCACGGCGGTCTTGGACCGGTTCAAGACCAGTCCGGTCTTGGCGGTCTTCGTCGGACCGGTCGGACTAGTCCTATTTATTCACCTATAGTTGATTTGGAAGACTAGGAATGACAAGATTTTTTCAGGATTAACTCAAGAAAAGGAGTTAGCTTTTTGTAAAATCGTGGTGATTTCTTAATCATGTTCTTAGTCACTAGTCCTATTTATTCACCTCTAGTTGATTTGGAAGACTAGGAATGACAATATTTTTTCGGGATTAACTCAAGAAAAGGAGTTAGCTTTTTGTCAAATCGTGGTGATTTCTTAATCATGTTCTTAGTCAATATTAGCTTAAAAGGAGATGAAACTTTTGTTTTATGAAATACGTGTTGGTTTTTATATATGTTACATCTAATTAAAGATCGACATGTTTATCATTTCTACTTTCAGTTGATTATCCTATAGATCGTAATATGTTCTTAATAGGAACTACTTATATATGATATCTATATTGGTGATTTACTTCTTAATTTCTTGGTAAACATTAGAGATAATGTTTAAAAAGAATTAATTGGTAACTTAAATATTAAGTCAATATTAATCTACCAATCGGGGGTTAGTAGATTAAAAGGACGATTTGAAATATTAGCCTACTATTGAAATGTAAACAAGATGAAATTTGTTAAACTGATTTTAGAAATGGATTTTTCTACCTTAGTTTAAGTTGATAGTTTAACTTGACGATTCGAGAAAAAAGCTAGGTTGCCCATTAGAGTTATAATTCACATAATTCATTGTTTCAGTTTAGATTTTACCGATTTCATTTAATTTAATTGTTTTCAAAAACCTTAGTGGTGGTTAGTTGTTGCAAACAAAACTCCTTTTTAAATAAATTTTGTTTAGGTTAATAATTTCTAGCTATTCATTTAATATATTGTTTCATGTGACTTACCTATACTACTACACGATCCAATAACACTTGCTAGTAATCTATAATGAAACCTAGATAATTTCAGACTAAAAATTTATAACCGGATTCGACACCACCATTTTTCTTGTAACTCGCCTTTAACATATTACAATAGAGAGAAGTTTGTCAAAAAGAAACAGTTCCCCAACAAAGTTTGTCAAATCACCCCATGACAATGCATCGTTTAACATATTTTCTACCTGAATGCAATTTCTCTTATCAGATTCCTTACAACAAAAGAATCAGTAAGGAGATGGATTTCTGTCTCCCGGAAGGACCATTATCCAATTTGAGTTTCTAGTTTCAAATTCCATTTTCCTTGTGGTGATGTGGCCATACGCGTTGCGTTACTCCCATTCTAATTCTTTTTATATGTTATTATTTATAATTTCAAACTTATTAATAAAAATATCCATTAATTTTCTTAAATTTTATCGGTTAATATAAAATACAAACATAAGTGTACTATTCATATAGAATATTTTTTTAGTTTTTGCATTTGATTGTAGATATAATTGAAAATTTAATTGTTTTTATTTATTTTAGATTTATAAAATGAGCATAGTTTTATTAACTATTATGTCTTTACCATCTACATACTTTTTAAAAGAATGTTTTCTCCGAAATCTTACCCTGTATGTGTTAGAGGTGACAACCGTGTCATGTTGGGTTAGCGTGTCGTGGGTTGCTATGCCAAGAACATATGACCCAAACACGACCTCATTTATTTATTCATGTCAGTATTCAAAATTCTAACTCATTTATGTAAGACCCAAAACTGTTCCGCGTAACCTGTTTAATTATAGGAGTTGGCATGTTAGCTAATCATTAATGGGTGGCAGGTCGTAAGTAAGTTTAAAATTACATGAATTGCCAAAAAATCATAATTTTAACATTAGGAACCTTGTATAATTATTTACAAAATAAAACTACAAAAAAATGTGGATTTGTGAGAGTTTGCATTATAATTACTTAATTAGGACAAATTTTGGCTTATATATACTACCTTATAAGACCAAGAGTATGGCCTTACCGAGAGTGATTAGGAAGTTGGTTGGGCTAATCGGGTAGCTCAAGAACACCCATACGCCACCCCCTGTGAACCCTATCTGTTTGGCCTTTTGGGTTGGAGAACCCGACGTTTACACCACTCCACCTTCTCTCTATCTCTCTCATCTCTCTTCCATCTTCTCTCTTTCTCTCTCTTAATATATAATTAAAATAAAAGGCGAGCTATGATTGAGTTGGGCTATACTAACTTTCGGGTTAGAAAGGGGAATATGATGTGAAAGGTGGGTTGAGAAACCCAAACCATATGCCATAGGAATGGCCTAATGCATTTACCTTTCTCTCTCCTTGTAACTTTTAAAACTTCTTAATTTTAAGTAAGGAACCAATCTCAAGCACTTATTTTTTTATCTTACTCCATCTCAACACTTTTATTTTAAATTCAAAAGATTTAACCTACTCTCCCTCATAACCTATGGAGATGCCGCCTCCTCCTACCCAACGCCTCCCTTCATCTACACCATCCTTTTCCGTCGATCAAACAGATCTCCCGTGTTCCTTTCAAGCCCTAACCTTGTTTTCCCTTTCTCTATTCAATTATTCTCTCCATAACATCTCCATATCTACTCTAGCGACATCGTCAT
The DNA here is from genome assembly GCA_032274825.1 of Drosophyllum lusitanicum. Classification (NCBI taxonomy): domain Eukaryota; kingdom Viridiplantae; phylum Streptophyta; class Magnoliopsida; order Caryophyllales; family Drosophyllaceae; genus Drosophyllum; species Drosophyllum lusitanicum. The sequence goes on along the minus strand of JAUEJL010142338.1, from coordinate 5,297 downwards.
TGCTACTGTAAAGGTGTAAACCACAGACATCGTTGTGTACCACAACCTCCTTTTCCTATCCCATTTATTCTTCTATACTACCTTATAATGCATTTATATCCTCTCTCCTCGTAATTTTTAAGACTTCTTAATTTAAAGTAAGGAGCGAATCTCAACCACTTATTACTATCTTACTCCATCTCAGCCTTTTATTTCAAACTCAAAAGATTAAACTACCCTCCCTCAAAACCATAACGGCATAGCCTATGGAGACGCCGCCTCCTCCCACCCAACCCCTCCCTTCATCTACCCCATCTTTATCCATTGATCAAACCATATCTCCTATGTTCCTTTCAAACCCTAACCTTACTTTCCTCTTGTCTCTTCTGACTAATCGTCGATTATTGTCCCTCCACAACATCTCCATATCTACCCTAACGGCATCGCTGTCGCTACCGTAAAGGCGTAAACCACAAGCGTTGTTGGATACCACAACCTCCTTCTCCTATCCCATAAGTACCGAAAAGCTTGTGATGGAATATGGGTATGTTTAGCGAAAATAGCTGGTAGCTGAAAGTTAGAATCTGGTAGTTAGAGCTAAAAGCTGTATATTTTAGTTATATATATGTTTGGCAAATTAGCTGATAGCTGGAGCTGAATAGTGTAAAATGACCAAAAAAAGACAAATCATAAAAAGTGGAGGAATTATAAAACAATTAAAGAAGACATTTAGGTAATTTGGTATTTAAAAGTTTTCAGCTAGTTTTAAAAGTTAATTCAAAAAGCGTTTTGTTTTTTGAGATCTTTGTTTAAAAACAAGCTTACAATTTTTTATCTAGGCATGACTTGTAGCCTTTTCTTTCAATACAAAAAGCTACTAGCTCCAAAAAACTACATATTAAACACACCCTATGACTATCACAATCGCAAGTTCCCATATCGCAATTTCCGCCACTTCTTACTAGTAATATTCATGTCGCCTCCACCATCACCGTGTTCCTCCTCAGGACCCCAACCATCTTGTTACTCTACCACCAACATTGTACCATGAAGCCACAACCATCAAACAACACATATCTCTTCTACCTGTTCTTTTAGGTTTTTAAGGATCTCTCTCGTTGGAACCCAATCTGGTGGCCAAAGCTAAATTTTGGTGCACATGGGGTTTCTATTTTCTTCGCGACAACCATTGAAACTATATATAGCCGCCTCAATGAAAGGCAATTTCGTCATCATCGCCACCACCGATTAAGGTTTCAATTCTTTAAGTAAAAAACACATTGTTTCCTACGTGTATATTTTTTTCATCTTGTTCTATATATGGAATTGAATTCGGTTGATTTTCTAAATATTTTTTAATTCTTGGCATCGACAAGTCGGCACTACTACCTCCAAAGGATTCATATGTTGGGGTGAGTTTGGTTGCACGAAATGGAAAGACAAATGAATGGAATAGATGAAGTAATGAAATGAGTGGTGGGATGAAATGATTTATTGCATTTCTTTATCATATTTGTTTTTTTTACGAATAGAATTTCATCACTGTACGATTTACATGTTAAAAAAAGTAATTTTTATTAATATATTTTAGTTTGATTGTAATATTTTTGTATCAAAAGTTCATGTTATATAGATACTTTTAGATATATATTGTACTTATAGTTAATTCGTAATTAAATAAAACTATAATGTTTTATTTGATAACATAGAAAAATTAAGCATACAGAATATTAAAAAAACATCTTTATAGAGAATTATAAAAAAATATTTCTTTTTTTAATTATAATTATGTTAGTAAAATTTAAAAATATATTGAATTATAATTTTTCATTTTATTCTAGAATGAATGAGTTAAAAACACTACTCCTTCAAGAAATGAAAATGAGAAAATGACATTTCTTATGGAATAGTCTATTCCAATCCTAAGTAAGTAACAAACATGTTTTCCTAATTTCATTAGAATGATCTATTCCATTCTGACTTCGATTCATACATACCAAACACACCCTTGTAGTTATCTCGTTATAAATTCTGTGAACATTTAGTTTCTTGCCAAGATTATATTCTAAATTTTTCTTCAAAATGGCATTAGTTAATAATAACATAGTAAATACACTGAACATTATAAATATACTGAAAAAAGTACACTGAACATTATAAATATACCAAGAAAGGTTTACATAACGTTATGAGCACGAACACAAGGTTACTAACCTTGTTAAATAAATATACATACATATTACTCTTTTCTCTTTGTTCGTTCAAGGATGACTAGTTGCTTCACGAACATGTAGTAAATGTAAACTAATTTCCGTCACCACAAAACTATTGACGGTCATCACAAATACTAAAGACTTAATCGTCTCTCTTTATTAGCCTTTGCCGCATAGCGTGTGTATCCCACTAATATAGGAAAAAAAATATAATCTAATATAAAATTTAAAGAGGTACACATATTGATCCGTAAAATTTATGTATGACACTAACACGAGTTAAATATATTATATACGTTACAATCGGGTCAACCAAAAAGCAAGCCAATTATTATAGGTATAAACTCAAACGCGTTTATTTTCATGTATTTTAGTATCGTGTCGCAACACCCTAGTATATGTGTTGTATAAAATTAAATAGTCCATGTAAAATGGATTTTTTTGGTATTGTTTGCAAGAATGAAAAAACAGCGTCACAGGTCACGTGACGGAAATAATTTCTTGACGTGGCGTAGAAACTTTTTTTTTTTTTTAAATCCATTTGAGGCGGCAACCACTACTTCTTGAAGGACATACGCATGACCCCGTATGCTCTAGTGTACCAGATTATTACATCTTTCTATAATTTATCTTTCAAAAACAACCCCTAAATCCCTAATATATTACCCAAGTGACAAATATTCTCACTTTTTACTATTAATTTGTTTTTTGGTTCACTCGTTTTCTTTTTGTGTTTAGTTTATAAAAATGTATTAAAGTTGTCACATTTTGCTGTTATGTATATTTAATTTTAAAGTTTACAATTTAATATATTGGACTTTCAAAATTTACCATTTAATGTACTAAACCTGCTATAACATGTTACATAGTGATGTGGCACCGATTTCGCTGGCGTGGCAAGTGACATGACATTTCAAACTAAAAAAATAAAAAAAACTAAAATTTACTTTTAACAACAACAAAAATAATAAGATGAAAAGGTTTCAAATCTATGTTCTGATTCACTTGTGATAACGTTTCAAAGCTAATTCAAAGCTTTCGATTTTGGGAACAAAGGTTCCCATGTTGAATTTCTCACTTATATAATCTTACGTGTTTAACACATTTACCTATACTCTTAGTTTTAGAATATTATGCGTTATAGTTCGGCTCAAAAATATATTCAATAGTTCTAGTTATAACAAAAAAGAATAATGATGATATTGAAACTATAAATTATGTTATGAGTTAAACTGTAATCTTATAATTGAAGGCGAAAAATATTTGTGGGTGAAATTATAAATTAAAGATCAAATACAATTTTATAAATTAAAAGGCGAAAAATAAAAAAAATTAATAGGAGGATAAAATAAAAATAAAAATTAACAGCAAGTATTAGTAACAAGGGAAGATACAATGGTTAACAAAAGCATGTGTGACATAGTGGTAGCAAATGGCTACTCAGCGGAAGAAATTTGTGCATTGTTTTTATCTTTGCACACGAATTAATTGAGGTCAAATCGCTTTGTTCTTATTTTTGCCTTGACTTCTTTTTGACCATCAATCTTTTTTATTTAGTTTTTATTTTATTATTATTAATTATTCACAGATAAATTTATATGTTATTTATTTTTTTAACCATACAAATTTTGTATCACTATCCAAATGAACTCAAAAATTGGGTTGATTGATGTTAATCGATAAAATCAGGAATCTATAAAGAAATTATGATTATTGTGTATACTACATTAAAATTTCTGACATTATTATTACTGATCAATAAAATAAATATCTGTAAAAAAGGGAGTGTGAAATTATTTTATGGTAAAAAATTCATTTATTTCAATTATTTTGCAAGAACAAGAAGAAAACAAAGAAAACAGAGGATCTGTTGAATTTCAAGTAGTAAATTTCACCAATAAGATACGGAGACTTACTTCACATTTGGAATTGCACAAAAAAGACTATTTATCTCAGAGAGGTCTGCGGAAAATTCTGGGAAAACGTCAACGGTTGCTGGCTTATTTGTCAAAAAAAAATAGAGCGCGTTATAAAGAATTAATAGGACAGTTGGATATTCGAGAGAGAAAAACCCGTTAATTTGAAGAGTTAGTTTGAATTATTCGCTTAAATTTTGATGAACTTCTTTTCGCTTTCAGCAATTCATGGAAGAATGAATCAGGAAAAACCTATGACTGTACCAGCTACAAGAAAAGACCTCATGATAGTCAATATGGGACCTCACCACCCATCAATGCATGGTGTTCTTCGACTCATTGTTACTCTAGATGGTGAAGATGTTATTGACTGTGAACCAATATTGGGTTATTTACACAGGGGTATGGAAAAAATTGCGGAAAATCGAACAATTATACAATATTTGCCTTATGTAACACGTTGGGATTATTTAGCTACTATGTTCACAGAAGCAATAACTGTAAATGCGCCAGAGCAATTAGGCAATATTCAAGTCCCTAAAAGGGCCAGTTATATCAGAGTCATTATGTTGGAGTTAAGTCGTATAGCTTCGCATTTGTTATGGCTTGGCCCTTTTATGGCAGATATTGGGGCACAGACTCCTTTCTTCTATATTTTTCGAGAAAGAGAATTGATATATGACCTATTCGAAGCTGCCACCGGTATGCGAATGATGCACAATTTTTTTCGTATTGGCGGAGTCGCTGCTGATTTACCTCATGGCTGGATAGATAAATGTTTGGATTTTTGTGATTATTTTTTAACAGGAATTGCTGAATATCAAAAGCTTATTACACGGAATCCCATTTTTTTAGAACGAGTTGAAGGAGTAGGCATTATTGGTGGAGAGGAAGCAATAAATTGGGGTTTGTCGGGACCAATGCTACGAGCTTCCGGAATACAATGGGATCTTCGTAAAGTTGATCATTATGAGTGTTACGACGAATTTGATTGGGAAGTCCAATGGCAAAAAGAGGGGGATTCATTAGCTCGTTATTTAGTACGAATCAGTGAAATGACAGAATCCATCAAAATTATTCAACAGGCTCTAGAAGGAATTCCGGGAGGGCCCTATGAAAATTTAGAAATCCGCCGCTTTGATAGAGTAAAAGATACTGTATGGAATGAGTTTGACTATCGATTCATTAG
>JAUEJL010142327.1:0-10723 GCA_032274825.1 Drosophyllum lusitanicum | reverse complement strand
TTTAGCGAAGAAAGTTTAGTTTGTTACATACAATATTAAATTGGGAATAGTTCATTACATTTCGGTGCACTTAACCCATATTCAATATATAGAGAAAAAAGGGCGGGGGAAATCTTCAAGTTCTAGAAGCCGAGTTAAGGGAGGAAGCGGATAAGAAACAGTGTTGCTAGCGGTAAGAGGCCTCGCGTTAGACCTGAGGGGCTACTGGTTGGGTTTAACATCGAACTTCATAGTACTTTCAGGATCGAAGACTCGAAGTAAACAAAGTGTGATATTAGAAGGGCCATAAAAACCGATTAAACAGTACCTATTTTAAATGCTTTCACACTTATACAGGTATATTAGTCGTTCATCTACCATTTTCATTGAATCAAATAAATAAATCAAGGACGACATACGGACAGCATCCAAGAGAAACGGGTCGACTCGGATCCGACCCGATAATCCCTTCATTTTTGATCTCGACGTCATATCCTTGAATCCTTGATCGTCTCTCGGAACTTGAATTTCGGTCTTTTAAGCTTAAATCTGCACTCATTTCAAATAATTTTCGACTTGCAATCGGAAACCTTACTGGAACCGTGGTTGAATCGGAAGTTTTAGGTCAACAATGTCGTTGGAGCCACCGCAGTTCCAGGAATCAACACGCTGCGACGTTTGTAAATGCAGTTTTAACACCTTCAGACGACGGGTATTCGCTTGAAAATCCTGATTATTCAATTTAAACAAGTTTATTATCCATGTACTGCTTCGGACTTATATGTTTATTGTTATCCAACTTTGTTCGAATTTGGGGGTTCCTTAATTGAATTTTGATCGTGACTTGAATATTTAAAATCAGGCAGTCAGTTATTAAGTTATTTGAATCCGATGATCGATATGTAATTTTACACTTAGCTCAATGATCGATTATGTTGCACACCCGATTATTTCGACCTAATCAGGATCACAATCACTGACCAAATAATGGAAACTAATTTTGTGACTTTGAATTGCAATAGTCTGATTAGGAAGTAAATCTAGTGTTGGATCTTTGTTATTCTTTCAAGGAATAAATTTTGTGGCATAGTTTTTATTGCTCTTGCTCCTCAACCAGCTCTTTTCATCTTTGTAATACAAACGTACTAAAGGAAATGCCCCTAGCTCACTGCCAAACCTCACACATGCACAGTTTTTAGATACAGAAACAACCTTAACAATTAACTAATGCCAGTTCTATCGATCTTCTGCACTAGCAAATTTTTCAGGCATTCATTATATGTGGATTTGAATACTACCACTCTATCAGTGACTCAAATTCTGCCTTCTCTCACTCACAAATGGTGCAGTGCACATTTATGATTTATGACAAATCCTGAAAGTTAAATAATCTCTTTTTAATCCCAAAAGACAACTAATGTCTCTCAGTCTTTGTAGTATTCACACTGGCAATTACGTCTTGCAACTGACATACTATGGATGCCCCACACTTGTATCTTTAGGACATTTTATACTTGCTTCGAAAGTGTTTCTGCTTCAAAAACTTGATCGTGCTTAGTGGCTATTTGTGAGGGATTTTACTTTTTTCACACATACATTGTAATGCTCAATTTAAATTCATATTACCTTATGAAAAAAAAAAAAAGATTGAATGGATAATCTAGTTATGATCGTGGTAGTTTCATAGGCTCTTTACAACTTGTTAAGCAACATGGTATGCTTGCTGTTGATGACTATCTATTTTCATGTTTCTTTACCATTCTTCTTGTTTTGTAGCATCATTGTCGATGTTGTGGTCGAACGTTGTGTGCTGAACATTCATCAGATCAGATGGTATGTTATCTCTCTCCTTTATGCAAATTAACCCCCGTGTAAGATATTATTATCAACTAGTCATCTAGGGAAAAAACCTTTCAGACAAATGATATAGTGGGCTATTTCAGGCTTTACCACAATTCGGTCTTCATTCACCTGTTAGAGTCTGCTCAAAATGTTATAATGATGCACCTCGGTAAGTACTTTTTTTAGTTTATGGCCGTGTGCGTCTGTTTTCCTAAGCTTGACATTTTTGATATTTCAGTTTACGTTTGATCGTTTATATTTCTTTCTGAATTGTAACTCTCTCACATGTTTGTTTAAAAACTTTGGTTATTAAGACAATGAATGTAAAATCCTTAATTCTGTTCTTCTGTATTCATAATAATCTTGACATCAACCAACAGATACTTGCAATTTGATGTTATAAAGGTACAAAATCTCATTTGTTATATTCCCTAAGATCAACCTAATCATAATAAAGATACATAATGTTAAACATTCCCTTCTTTTAGTGTCAACCTTGATTAGCTTTTGACTTGACTATGAAAGCTTAGTTCAAGTTTTTTCTCACTTTCTTGTACTGCTCTGATATGCTTAGCTTCTAATGATTACACCAATTCTCTTAGAGGGTGCTTGGTTAGGGGTATTAGAGGATAAAAAATGGTAATGGTAATGATTAAGGCTGCTTGGTTAGTTGGGACGTAATTAATCATTACCATTCCCCACTAAATAGGGGGTAATGGATACAAGTGTGTGTGTGTATCCAGAACCAACCATCACTACCATTGACCCCCACCATTGTCACCACCACTGCCCCCTTTGTCATCACGGATCGTCGCCATCATCATCGCTTGCCGCCTTCACCACCGACAGTTGCCGCCTTAACCACCACCACCACCACCATCACCATCACCACTGACCACAACCACTTTCCGCCTACCACCGGTCCCACCACCCTCACCGCCACCTCCGCATCCGCCCCTGACTGCTGCCACCAGTACTTGCCTCGATCGCTGCCATTGTCAACCACCCCTGCCAGTCTGCCTTCCACCAATCGCCGTTATTCGCCGCCACCACCGACACCCCTGTCACACTGGCCACCACCACCATCGACACCGCTGCCACCACAAACACTACCACCATCACCAACTACTACCAACACCTTCGCCACCAACTGCCGCCACCACCATCACACATGTTACATGTAATTATTACCTTTATGAACCAGGCAATAAGTATGTGATGATAATATTAAGGTGCATGGTTTCATTGATTTTCGGTCGGCGTAACCCAGCCCTGCATGGTTCCATTGATTTTCGATGAAGATGGGTACCTGATACCGTCGTCCCAGGAGGAAACGAGTGCTGCCAACGGTAATTTTAAAGCTGTGAACTGCAAAGGTATTGTCCACACGGATCGGGAATATTTTTCTAGCTGGGAAGGGGGACTGCCCTCCATGGAGAACAGTGTGCCAACAATATTTTTGGTTCGGGGGAGGAAAAAGACGGTGACTTAGAGGAAGGAATTCTGACGTGGGAAACACAGGCATAAAGAATACAAAGTGTGATTCTGATTTAGGGAGGAATGAGCTCTAATATGGGCCTAATTTTAAATGGATACAAGAGAACCAACTTGGGCTTCATTTTAGAGCAAAAATGGGCCATGATTCAAACTAAAGATGGATGTATGGTATGAAGGCTTTGCTGGACAGCCGTGGGAAACTTTTTGTTGGGCAGATTATTTATCTCCGCGTGGGCTACAATATGACGATAACTATATATGGGATCCCGGAATTTGGTTCATTAGGGTTGTAATTTTAATATGCAGAAATTGATCGGTGGTTCTTATATGATTGGAGTGTTGGTTTACCTCCGAGTAAACTGTGGGAGAGACAATCGACCTCTCCAAAGTCGATTAACCTATCTTCTTTATCTTTCATTTCGATTGCCAATTTGGTTTGTATCAGGAGCATAATGAAGAAAATAACCAGAGCATTGATGCTTATATGCTAGTATCCAAAATGGAATCTTGTGACAAGGAGATTTATGACCTCTTGTCTACAGGTAGCAACAATGGTTACATCCATGGCTTATTTGAATATGGTACCTCAAGGATTTTGAATGACAAGGTCGTCATAGCCGTAGTGTTGGTTCCTGCGTGTATTAGTGCTTATAAAAGAGTATTAACTAAAGTTGTTGGTCAGATTGTTGGCTTGGCCGTCCAATTTGTCAATACATATGAGGGCTTTAATCAATGGGAAGACAAGCAAATGAGAGATCGGTTGACTAAGGCTGCTGAAAAGGCAAAAAGGGAGCTTTCATACTGGACTCATATATATTTTAGTTTACCATTCAGTAAGTCATTGTTGTAGGCTCAAGACTAATTGAATCATGTGATCGTCTTCTGGAAGGCTATGACAGGAGCTTTGCTATAAAGAACCTTTTGGGTGCTGCTAAAATGGATTATAGGAAGATTATATGCTACGGTATCCCAGGGACTCTAAGTTACCTGTGGTTTACATCTTCCATTCGTTTGTATTTGGACACGACAATTGGAAGGGGTGGCTATATCTATGAAATTTTGAGACATAATTTTTTTGTGTGCATTGATCGTTAATTTTCACGTATATCAGAATGTCTAATTACTACTTTTGGAGGTTGGATTTCAAGTATTAGTTTCGGTGTCATTGAAGTCCCTTGTTGGGAATGAAAAGGATTCTGCACACTATCTACTCTCTGGAGAACACCCACCTACACACGATATTTCTAAGTATAGAGAACAAAGGAAGCATTGAGTGATTCCATGGCAGCTGGGAACTACTAAAGATGACTCAGGGAAGGGTTTGAATTTTTTTTCCAAGTCAATTATCAGATTTGAGGCTTGAGGACAAGCCTGTTCTTCTTGGGGGTGGTATTGATAGAGAATATGCTACAAACCCAGTTATAGACCAACAGCCCATTGGGCCTATGGCCTTTTTAGAAGAGGAACATACATATATATAGCTGATGTAGAAGGGTGGAGGGTATGAGACTTTATTTTCCCAGCTTTGGGTATTCGGTTCTTGGAGAGCTTGAGCAGGAAGAAACCTTGGCTTGTTCTTCTCTGATTTGGCAGAGGAGCATCTATTCAGATCTCCTTCTGATTTTAGTTGTTCTTCATGTAATCTACCTATCCTAGTTCTTAATATAACCATTGCTTCCTATGTTCCATTTCATCTACCTAGTTGACTAGATTCCTATCAGTAATGGATTTGTTTTCTTTCTAACCAATGATATTGATCTGATTACTTACCAACCAAACCTTCTAATAACCTTGTTCTCTTTAATGGTAAGAAGTAATTTTGAAAATTTACCTAAACAAACATGTGTATAATCCACACAAAATTATTTTATATGAATAATTGGCAATTCTTACTGATTCTATATGGTAAAATCACACCTAGTAATTTTTCATGTACCTAAGTAATTACTATTGGTTCTTGGAACCCTCAAAATTTCATAGATGTCGTTCATGGTGGCTTATACTTAAATCTTGTGTATTGAGTTTCCTCTCCTGCTTCTTGATTGAAGTACTCTGTATATATGCTGAAAGATTTTATGCTAAACGCAATTGATATATTAATTTGACATATAATTTTTCTGCAGCTCTGGAAATTCTGATGGAGGTGCTTCTGTGAATGGAGTAAATTCTGTCACAGATTTGGTTTCACGGTTAGATATTACATCATCATCAATTTCTGATACCATACAAAGTGCTCCAAATTGCACGTGTGGAATGCCTTTATGCATTTGTGAGGTGCCATCAAACAATGATGTGGCTCCTGTAAAGGTAAGTGATATTCTATTTCACCTTCAAAATTCAGATGCATCTTTTTATTTTTATTTTATTTTTGATTAAGAAATCTTCAAGATCCCACTTTATAAGCTTACATACTTGTGCTTTTGTTTGCAGCCTAAACCTATTCCAACATCCATAGTTTCCACCATGTCTAAAACAAAGAAAGTGGACGCTGCACCAAGGAGTAGAGGTCCTTCATCTAGCAAATCCAGGTATATATTTACACCTTGTTTTTTCATGAATCATTATTGCATCTTGATTATTTGTAAATTATAAAGTCATAATTCCAAAGACGAGTTTTGGGGAAAAGGTGTGTCCTCAATTGAGTAACTCATGAGGTATTTGTACAAGAGCAGTGAGCTAACTAAGAAAATATTTAAATCCAAATCCGTATTAGGCCATGATAATGCTATATACAATTACTGATAGCTACGCAATAACACTTATTAGAAAACAAAATGCTCATGAATAATATTTATCTTTACTACTTAATAATGCATTTAACATTCTCTCTTTTAAAATGGCTTAATCCTTAATTTTAAGTAGTACATAATTCTAATGCAAACGTACAAACAATCACAACAATACAGTGTAAGACTTAACATATTAATTAAATGTGGAACGTCTTTGTATCCACTTTTCCAGTTGTGTAGCTCTATTTAGATGGAAAGTCAATACAAAGTTATCTTTGCAAATAAATTCCAATGATTTATTAATTCGAACGAACAAGCATTTGTGATTGCAATGAATTGTAATTTATATTATTTAGAAACATACATTTCAATTTTTTTGGGAAGAAGCTACGTAAATACTCTATTCTCGGTTAACAATACAATGTAAGTTTTTACATGTTAGTACCTCTCGTATTGCTTTTTAATTAAAATGTAAAAACAAAATATAATTACAATGTTAACACTAAACTTCCATATGACCTAAATGTGATAAATAGTACTACTTAAGTTACATCAAAATTAGTGTATCACCACATAATACCATTGAACACCATTCTCAATGGCCGTTGCCTCCGCCCCTTGCTACAGCCAACCACCACAAAACTTATCACAGTCCATTTGTATTCGTCGTCATTTTATAGCGTGGGTACCCTACTAGTGAGGATGAAAACGTGCAATAACACTAATATTAAAAAACAAATTGTTCATGAATAAACATATATGTCGCTGATTTGGTTTGGTGCAAAATATCTGGTAGTGATTGATTTGTGCATAAATTCTGATTCTGATCAGTTCATATATATGACCAACCGGGGCCCGGGGCCTTGTTATTTACTCAGTTCCCCATTGCCCATCCCCTGTTTGCTGAAAGCACAAAAAATGTTTCTTTTTGGAAAGTATATCAATGTTTCATGTGAAAATTTAGCAGATCTAGCAGTGTCAGTGTCTCATAATTATTTATAATGACGTTCAGCATTTGGTATAATAGTATAGTCAACAAAACTTCACAAAACTTTATTACAGTCTAGATTCAAAGTTAACATGAAATATTCTACAATTTTGTCACGAAGTTCTTATGTACCATTCACTTTTTTTATGAGCCATTGGGTTTTTCATTGAGGTCTGAAAGTAATTTGTTTTACTTTCAGAAGTCAAAGCAAACACTTGAAGTGGAACAAAAGGGAGTATTTTAATTCAATTCTAAAAGTAACATACAATAACTTTGCAGTACTGGACAATCAGCCAACACCGACTCAGAAAAACCACTTGCGGATTATGAAGCTAATGGGGAGGTATGTACTTCAGGACATTTTAGAATATTGTATGTAAATTCTGTTTTCTATTCATTTTTTTTTTTTTTTCGGGTTGCATTTTGCTTACCTTTTTATCTATTTTGGTTAGTATGTTTTAAGTTTGCAAGAGTATTCTATTTCTTGAAGAACCGATTTCTACTCATGTAGATCCTTGTGCATATAGGCATCTTGTTGACAATCATATCTTGTGTTTTCTGGTAGGGGTTACGGGAAGCTATAAAGAATGGTGACTTATTTTCCGTCAGAAAACTTCTGGGTGAGGTAAGGAAGATAAGCTTCTGATACTTTGTAATAACTTGTATATACTTTTTGTTTGTGGTTGAAGGGTTGACTTCCTAGTCCAACCTAATAGAGTTCCCTGTTTGAATGACAAAAACCTGTGTTAATGATTATACATATTATAAACTACAGTGCTTGTTTTCGTTTATGTTTAGGCTAATTCTTTAGGATAACATCGGAAGCCCAAATTTGTGTGTTTCACTAGCATAATGTGATACCAAACTTCATCTTGTTGTAGGGAGTGGATGCAAATTACTGTGACAAACAAGGGATGTCTCTCTTGCATCTGGTTCACACATTCTCTCTCTCTCTCTCTCTCTACACACACGCACACGCACACGCACACGCACACGCACACGCAACTGTATTTGTATGTTTGTCCATTCCCTTATTTCTGTCAGCATTTCTTGTATTTAGGCTGCTGTATTTAACAAAACTGAGATAGCTTTCTCACTCATGGAAAATGGAGCAAGTCTGGACTACAAGAATTTGCAGGGTATATTTCAGAAACTTTTAATAAATTTTAGGCCTATATGTGTTTTGATGACTTTACTTTTAAGGGTTCTTTCTATTTGGTGATTTAATTTCCAACAAAATTAATAAGTATCAACTTTACTTACTAGATCCGCCTAGCACTTCTAATCAAGTGTTTACTGTTAGTTGCTATTATTAGATAAAAATAATTAAGACTGATGATCTGGCCCTTTCATGAGGATTTTCCACAAAATTAAAGCTGATGACGAATTCTCTATTTTTGATATTTATTTACAAACAACATAAAATTCTTATTTTAATGAAAACTAAATTTGTTATTATTGATACTTTTGAACCTAGTATACAAGATTTATTGCATCAAGTACAACAAAAAAGGGACTAGAAGCCGAATACACAAGTATACATGTATAGTGGTTTTCTTAAGGGTTAAAATTCCTGAACACAAAGAACTTTTCCCCAATGTTCCATTATGGCACATGAGGTTTTTTTGGTCAAATGTACACATCAAGTTTATAAAAGTTCAATTATGCTCGTTAATGTTCACAAAATGTGTCGTTATACCCATTAATGTTTACAAAAACGTTTCATTATGCCTCTTTTTGTTCCAAATTTTTACACATACGAAACCCTTTTGTTAACATTAATGAGTATACGTGAACACAAAAAAACTTCATGTGCCATAATGGAACATCGGGGAATCTTTCCTTGTGTTCAACAACTTTAACTCTTTTCTTAATATTACTTGTTCTCGGTGTATCTGTATATATTAACTTTCTATTACTAATATCCAATGCATCATTGCATTGTACACATTAAATCTTATGGTATATGCTCAAGGCATTCATATTTTTTTAATTCTTATATTACTTTATATAAATAAATGGTAAGAAAAATATTAAAGTTGATTTTTTGTAAATTTTATTAAAAAGCTGTACTTTCTGCAATAGCATTTATATTCTTACCTTTCAGTAAAAAAATTTGCATCAACTTTACTTCCAAAAAAATTATTTATTTTTCTTAACCTCTTTGTTAGAAGTAAAAGACATTGAGAAACTGAATTTCATTTTCAGTAATCCAGTCACCAAATTGGAAGAAACCCCAAAAAGTTAGAATCATCATATTGTGAACAATGCAACAATTCCAACTGATCTTGTAATTTCAGGGGAGACTCCACTTGATTGTGCCCCTGTAACATTGCAATTCAAGATGAAGAAGAAGATGGATGAAATTAAACAATCCAAGTAAAAAATATCTTCCTGATTTCATTCATCTTTGTAGATTCAACATATGTAGACCATTTCGTGTTTATTTCGATCCTAGCAGCTGAATACCTCCCAGTTGTTGGTGGTTTGGTCAAATGTCTTCTTGGTTTGGAACAATACCCAACTCTTTTTTATGCTTTACTGAAGCAGAAGAGCCAGAATAAGCAAAAAGAACAGTAAACATTTTTATTACATTTTCTGTCAATTTTGAATCTTGTTTGATCCATGGAGTTCACATTATGCATCTTGTATGTCTTTATATTGGACCTTGATTCACTACAAAAACCGAGCTTGTCCTCATCAATTCCCGACCCATTTGTCTTTTAATGTCTATCCAGCACTATTTCCCAGCCTGTCGAATCAAGTAATAGTAATCGTCCTTCGGCTGAATATGCTATCGAGGATGGTAGAGGATCATGTTTCGGGTGTATTAAACTTATATTGGCGTCTCATCTCGTTGCAAAAATAAAACATGTAATTGTCTGGTTTACGTTCATATCTACTATCTCGATACTTAAAGGAGTTTTTCCCTGTTCTCGATACTGTACTATGTTACATATTACGAGATCGTATTATGACCGTTGCTCCACACTGTTAATTTAGAAGTAAGAACAAATGAAGTTGATATGATCAACCATTTCCAAATCCAGTAAATGTCCTATAATGACTTCCCAAAGGTATGAAACCTATAGTTCCCATCATGATGACATGCATATTATTGTAATTAAGAACACCAAGTTTACTATGATGATCCAAATGTCTTAAGGTTTTAAAAAGCTCATGGCTTCACCAAATATACATGGTGAAAACCCTTTAAAAAGTGCAAAATAAACTCATGTGTTAATTTCTTTCTTTAATTTTAATCTTATTTCTTTGTTATTAGGCATCTCTTAATGTTGATCAATTTCTAATGACATTCATGCCAGATACAAACTTACTTTAATACGATACTAATACGAAATTAAACTATTTTTTTATATTCAGTTGAATATAACATGTTGTAATTTAAACTTAAGGGGTGTTTGGTTCAAGTATTTTTTTGATAGGATTTGCATTTGATAATGGGAATTGCATTTGGTGGGATTTAAAATCCCAAATGATGTTTGGTTCATTACCTTCATTCATCCCGTCACCACCGGCGACCCTCCATTGCCACCATCGTCGCCGCCAGTACCCACCTCCGGCGATAGCGAACGACGACAAGGCGAACGGCGAAGGCGATGTCGATGTCAACAGGGAAGACGAATGTTTTAAAATGTATAATTGCAACAATTTTGGTGCCCATTAG
>JAUEJL010142316.1:0-10723 GCA_032274825.1 Drosophyllum lusitanicum | reverse complement strand
ACCTTTAAAATACTTTAGTTTACCTTAAAAATATCAATTTAATTAATAGAACTTCATAATAATTGTGTTTTGTTTCAAATTTTGACCCTAAAATACCGAAACAACAACTGAAACATCGTTAATCCGACCTGATTAATTGGAAACCCGAACAACACCCTCAATGTTAGTTAATTTTATTTTTGCTGTTATACGGTGCCACCAGTTAACAAAAATACTTAGTCCGCCCCTGGTTGCTGCACCACCATTCCATTGTGGATCGCTGGCGTGGAGTTGAGTACAGACAGAAACTTGTGTGGTAACGTTTTCTATAACAATTTAAAGGTAAAATTAATAAAGTGAATCAAACATCGTGATAGCGAACACTCTTAAAGATTATGAATTATAGAAACTTTATTGTCCTCCAATACTCAATTATATATAAGGCAAACTGATAAAACCTTTGATGGGATGTTAATATGAAATTTTCAAATATTTGCACAAATCAATGGACTAGAATTGGGTTTTTTTTAATATTGTTGGTAGTATTATCTCATTATCTCTAACTATACATTTTTAGCTGGTTTGAAAATGTTAGTAGAGTGTTTTATTTTCATTATAGTATAAGATCATGCGCATCGGCCACGAAACCAACGCAGGCCGGCCCCCCAACCCGAGTAGCACACCATCGTTGTCGGGAGGGTTCCGGCTGGTTTGAGTCCGGGCTACACACACAACCCTCGCTGATCACGCTTTTTTCTTTTTTTTTTCTTTTTTCCTTATTTTACTCCTTTCTCTCTCCTCTTAATATATATTTTATAATTAATAATATATGTGGGTTGGATGTGGGAGTTTATGAGTTAGAGAGGGTTGGAAGTAGGAGATGATATAGATGCTGATGTAACAGTGAGAAACTTTAAAAAACTCGAGGTTGAATGTTAACGGTCTAATGAAAATTGTGAACTATTCAAGCACGTGATCACTATTTTATACCTATAAAAAACAAGGAATAAAATACTTATACTAGTGGAAATAGAATAATTATACCAAGGGTTAGTAGCATGAAGTTGAAGCTGAGATATTTATTTAGAGTTAAAAGATTCTAGTTTTATTTGTATGATGGTGTTTAGTAAACTAGTTGTGTCTATAGTTTAGAAATGTAAAATAATATAAAAGGACATAAAGATAAAACTCTAAAAAAGATATAAAATTAATTAAAGGTTATTTATGTAATTTGGTTTTTATAAGCTCTCATCAGCTCCTAAAAACTACTTGAAGTAGCTTTTATTTTGAAGCTTGTAGGAGCTTATTTTTATAAAAACAAAAAATTAAGCTCCTATAATCAAACAGAGTTAATGAGGTTAGAGCATGTGGAGTGGGATTAAGCATGGTCTCGGCATGCTTAGTTGGCATGTGGCACATATTACGAAAAATCACCCCCAACTTTTGGGTACCAAAGCAAACACTGTTTATCGACATTTAACTACCGAAGGACAGAAATAGATGATAGAGAAAGAAAGAAAAGATGAGTGAGGAGAAATGGAGAGGGAAGGAGGGACTATTTATTTAAAAACTTATTCTTCCAAATGTGAGATAATCTTGAAGGAAAGGGCTCCAACTCCATTTTCTTCCTTTTTCTTCAAACTCAATAACACAATTTGACTATTTCTTTCCCTTTCCTTTCATTCCCTTCACTTTATTTCCCTTCTCTTTCCTTCCTTAAAAAACTCAAGAACGAAACAATAGAGTGGTTTTTCGAGTGTCTATGTGGCACCTAGCTAGGTGTTGGGCGGGAATACCACTCTGGGTGGTGCGAGGTAGGGACTGGGGAGGGCGGTGTTGGGAAGTCGAGAGGGACAATGGAGAGGTACTTTATACTTGGTGTTTATTTTTTTTATCTTTTATTTTTAATTTAAAAAACAAAATAAAGATGAATGATTGATGACCATCTAATAACCTTATTAAAAGAAAATGACGATGATGTCATCATCTATTTTTTTAAAGTTTGTTTCCAACAATTACAACACACCACTTCAAATAATTTCCTCAATTCAAGGAGCTTAACACATCTAATTTAAATTGAATTGAATTAAAGATTAGTTAATTTATTATATACAAAATTTAAATTTGAAGATTAGTTATTACGAATTTAAAAACATTCAATAATAGCTAATTATTCATTACTAACTAACTATGAGAAATTTTAGATTAGTTAAAACTAATTTGAAAACATTCAAATTTAATTTTCAAAACGTAATTTTCAAATTAAAGAATACTATTCTTTAAAATTCTAAAATTTTAAAATCACCGCCAATATTTTTCAAAACCAAATTTAAATAACTTTAAATCACCATATTTGATACTCCTATTTGTATCAACGGTGGAAAAAAAGAGGAAAAAATCACATGCTAAATCATTAATATTCAAAGAATCATTGTCGATCAGATTGCATCATTTCATTATTGTTCTTCAGGTAAATAAATTTTGTTTATATTTCATGAAAGCGATTCACATATGCTAATGTAATATATTGTTCTTCTTTTTTATAGCTATTAATTATGGATAATAAACAACTTTCTTCATCTGCTCCAAAACGACCTTTATTGAGATAATATTCAAAAGAAAGGAAGAAATCAAGGGTGATTATTTCTATACATGATAACTCTGTTCATAACAGTTCAATATCAATTGAAAATGATAGAAGAAGTTCATGGATTCCTTTAAATGATATATCTAACTGTACGTTTAATTTCAAATTAAAAATTTATTCAATACCATTCAAGTTTCAACGAAGACAGTTTCCTATCTTGGTTTGTTTTGCAATGACGATAAATAAAAACAAAGGTCGATCTTTATCGAATGTTTGATTGTTTTAATTTTAGACGACCCATTTTCACCCATAGACAGTTATATGTGACGGTTTCTCGAGTGAAGAGTAAAGAGGGTTTCAAAGTTTTAATTTGCTATGATAAAGACAACCCTACTAATAAAACCATGAATGTTGTTTATTAAAAAGTTCTACAAAAAATCTAAATATAATCTTATGTATGAATTTCAAAATTTTATAATGTTTACTCATATTTCTTACGAGATTTTATATTCTTATCTATACTTTCTAATTATTTTTACTATACGTGTTAGTACTTTTTAAAACTATATAAATATAAAATTGACATATATCATTCTCGTGTTGACACACGGATCGCTTAACTAACTATATATTATTAACATGCTTCTTGTAAGCATTAGTAACGTGGGTGGAGCCATGGACCGGCAAAAATGGACTAGCTAGGTTAAAACTTAAAAGGGCTGGCAAGGGTTTAAATATGGTTTATGATTTTTTTTCCTTTGTGCACCTGATGTTACATTCTTTCCTCACATGGCTTGTGTGTGTGTGTTTTTTTTTTTCCTTTCTTTGCCATTCGTTTTCTTCGTTGCTTTCTGTCATGTGTTTGCCGTTTTTTAAGCTTTTATTTCAGAGTGCAACATTTTAAATTTTATTTTATTATCTTATATTTATAATAATAATTTTATATCTTATTTGTTTTTCTTTCATAACTATTAATATACAACATTTGACATATATATAGACACGGTGGGTTTATTTATAAACAATTCTTATTGCGAGAACTGTGAAAACCAATCACAGTCGTTGATTGAAGATCAATGGTTCAAAATCATAGGGGGACTGTTTGAACAAAATATAAGTTAGGGGTAATGTTTGTAAATAAGAAAAGGGTATTTTGGATATTATGACATTTACCCTACTTTTTTTAAACTAATATATCTGCAAAACGCAAAAGTTTTAAAAACGAAAATTGTACGAAACAAGAGAAAATTATGTTCTTTAATTTGACACCGATATTAATATTTTCTTTTGAATTTTTTTCGTTTTTGCTAAGCTTTTTTCAGCATAGTATCAGATATGTGCACATAACACTACCTTTTTTCGGAATAGATGCGGTTAAATAAACTTATATTCTGTTCTTGAGTTTTTTATGAAAGAATGAGAAAGATTTAGGAGAGTCTTCTTTCTCAAAAAAATTGGAATGACTGGGAGGGAGAGTTTTTCATCTTTCCATTTCTTATTTTACCTCTCGTTTCATTTCCTTAATTTAAGAACTTGAGAACATCTTACAACACGTTTTAAGTTAGTCTAGTATGGTACCTACGTAATGCAGTGTCGGCGAATATTTCCTACTCGATAACGTATGGGTATAATATTTATGCATTATGGTGACATCGAATAATTTCCATTCGCAACATGTGTATTTTCTTTTTTGTTTTTTCATTTCATTTATTTCTCTTCTATTTATCAACTCTTTTATTAAATTTTAAAATAAAATTTAAAAAATAAGAAAATAAGAAAAAATTATCTACTATAAAATAAAATGATGAAACCATCTTTAGGAACTGTATTGATGTGGATGAGAATTGTATTGTTACGAGAGAGTGTATTGTTGTATTTGTGTGTTTAAAAAAAATGTAAGGATATTTAAGAGTATATTAGTCATTTTTTATTATTTAAATTTTAAGAGTTTATAAGTAAAGTAAAAGAGAGAATATTAAATATAGTATAAATTAAACATTTTATTTTAATTATATGAATCATTTATAAAAATCCGCAAATATTTTCAGGTTACATGTATCAAGTTTACGAGTTATAGTCATACTTATATCCTAATACTTAAATTAAGATATTTTTTATATCCTGATAGTTAAATTAAGATATTCGTTATATGATAAAATATTTAAAATATTATTTCTATAAAGATTTTTATTCAATTTCTAACTTGTATTTTAAAAGGTTAAAAAGGTTGTTAGAGAAAGCGTAACTAGAAGCCCGGCACCCGAACTCTCTACCTTTACCTACAAATAAAGACTCTCTAATTTAAATTGAATTGATATTTTTAAATACTATTTATTATAAAAAGTTTAGTTATTAAAATAATATTCAATAATATAACTAACTCTATTTAATAGTTTCCTTTTAAGTTTAAATAAAAGGTAAATTAGTTTTTTAAATTACTTAATGATTAATACATTAGATTATTATCTACACTAAAAATATATAAACCATCTAAAGCTTCTAAGTTAAGACCATAAGTATAGCAATACTCAACCCAAATTAGTCCAAATGATATATCAGCAGTCACATCAGTTTTTTTTTTTCATTTTCCTTTCCAACCCAAATTTTAACCCAAAATCAAGTAGCACTCATCCCAAATCAACCTAAACAACCCAAATATTCTCTCTCATTACTCTCTCTACAAAACAAAAAAAAAGCTTCGGGAGTCTCGGATGAACGAAGCCGGAATGGAAAAAAAGGAACCCAAAATGGGGGTATGGGTGTTCCCGAAGGAACCCGAGACCTTCGGGTAACCCCATACGCTTGGTCTAATAATATTATATTGATGTAGCTTAGGTTTTGTATTACGAACGAGGAACAAATGTGATTAGGAACCGTGACGACACTGCCAGAGGACTGAAGTCATTCACGGTCCATCGTTACATTCATGATCCCTGGTTTGAACAAATTGCTTCTTCGTACAATCCTAAGCTACACAACCGGAAATATTGACGAACTAACACGGATAGCAATTGAGGAGATTGATTTATACGAAGGAGAATGTGTTAAATATGTTGTAACAAGATCAAAATCGGTTGGATTATCGTGCCGATTATACCCTCGAACCTGCACACAAAATTAAGAAATCGAGTAAGCAATCTGTTTGTTATGCAACAGTGAATAGTCCAGGGTTAAATTTGTAATTTTACTCGTAACAAAAAGATCAATGCTTTTGTGGGTTGTTGAGTTCTCTGGTGCGAAATTTTGGGTATGTCTCTTGTTTCTCTCTCTATACAAATAGATTTCTATATGTATTATAATTTCCTTCGGTTTTGGGTCTTGATTCCTAAATTAATTGTTTCTTGCGTTGTTTTTGGTATTCGATGCGCTCCAGATTGATGGTTTGAGATTTGAGAGTGTTCAAAGGTAAATTTTGCTACCAATATGTTTCTTTGATTTCTTGGTTGGAGATCGGTAAAACCCTAGGTCATGTTCGTTGATTGATTGGACGTTTCTGCATATACGACGTTATGGATGGATTGTTATTGAGATCGGAGCTAATTAGGGTTTGGTTTTGAGTCAAATCCTCCATTGCAAATGGAGGATACTGATGAAGATTTCTTTGATAAATTGGTCGATGATGTTGATGATCATTACGAGATTACTTCATCATCTTCAACCACTGCAACCAAATCAGCCAACGTGAATTGTTCTAATGAAGCTGAAGCTATTTCGAGCATTGGTCATGGCAAAAATTCAGTCAAAGAATTGGAGAAAGTAGGTGCAGGAGGTGAAGAAGAAGATGATAAAGCTATATTATATTCTTCTACAATTAGTAAAGGTCTTAAAGATGATCAACTGGACCTGGGTCACTCGATAGTGTCATCCAATTCATATTCATTTGATAATTTGAATCAAGAACCTAATAATGTGGTTCACTATCATGGAACTGGTGGTGGTTCAGGTGTTAAGGAGGTGCAGTGGAGTGCTTTCACTGCCGAGCATCTGGACAACAGTAGTAACGTTTTTGGCTCGTATTCTGACTTTTTCACAGAATTTGACAATAATTTGGTTGACCCGACTGGGAAAGGGGATAACTTTGTAAACAGTGAAGCTAATTCAGTAGGTAATTCCTCGAATGTGGGGAGTGTTATAGAATATTCTAATCAATTTCAAGAGGGTCAGTCTTATACCACATCTGGGAGACAAAGTACAGATGGTCAAGATTTAAATAGTAGTCAGTATTGGGAGAATCTTTATCCAGGATGGAAGTATGATGCAAATACTGGACAATGGTATCAAGTTGATGAAGGTTATGATGCAGCAACAAATGCACAGATGGATAACTCGAATTCTCCATCTGATTGGACTGTTTCTAATGTTAAAACAGAGGCTGCTTATTTGCAGCAGACTGCACAATCTTTGGTAGCAGATAAAGGCACAAATGAAAGTGTCATGAGCTTGAGTCCGAATTCACAGACCAGTCACACTAATGAGAGTTTATCAAATTGGAGTCCGGCATCGCAAGGAAATAACGTGTATCCCTCTCATTTTTATTTTGATCCTCAATATCCGGGTTGGTATTATGACATGAACATCCAAGAATGGCGCTCTTTAGATGCATATAATTCTCAGCTAAATGATCACCATGGTTTTTCTGCAAATAATAGTTATTATGGAAATGAACAAGAGTATAACTGGAATGGTTCTTTTAATAAACAGCAAGTTTGGCAACCTGACATGGTTACAACTACGTCATACACAAAAGGCAACCAACATGTACATAATCACTATGGTGCTAATTTTCCTGTAGATAACTATGTTAATCAACAGCAATCTTATGATTATGGGGAAATGGTTTCATCTTTTAATAAATCTAGCCAGGCACGTAACGAGTTTCCCGCAGTTTCTGGGGCTGAATCCTTTGGTTCTATTGGGAACTTTAGTCAACATTTCAGTCAATCAATGACGAACCAGAGTGAGATAATAAATGCTACAAAGGCCTATGGCAATCAGAACCAATTAAGCTTCTCTCAGGAAAGTGTTCGTCAAAAATCTTATGGTTCTAGTTCTGGAAGGTCATCTAGTGATCAACCTCCTCATGCATTGGTTACATTCGGTTTTGGTGGGAAGCTAATTGTGATGAAGGATACAACTGCTCTCAGAAATGCATCATATGGAGGCCAGGTGAGCCTGTAAATCTTTGTCCTCAATCCTCATCAGTCATATATTTTTCTACTTTCTTTTGTCTCCACCTGTATCTAACTATCTATGTTAAGCTTATGCTCTTTACGGTTAATTACTTTTCTGGAGTTGATTGTATCTATAATGGTTCAAATTTAAAACTTACCTAAAAGTGAAAATGCGAAATAGATTGAACGTTGCATATAGGTGTTTATTTGAATTTTTTAACCTTCTAAATCGATTTGATTAGACATTACTTTTAGTTTTATAGCTTTATAATCATAGTCAAGACATTAATTATTTGTAAATTCCAAAAAAATTGTTGACAGGCCAACCCAACCCTATTAAATTTGCCTGTCTATATCTAAACCCATTTTGACCCGTGACCCAACCTGCGCGAGTCATCCATTTTGCCACCTACAATCTATTTGATCGATAATATCTGTTTCATAAAACAATTTTGATGTGGGTAATCTGTATCTGTGCACACACATACACACCATATTTATCTATATGCTAATTGTATTATGGAGAAATAGCGACTATATTATTACCTAGCTCTATATGTAGGAGATTAGACAAAAATAGATGGCGTGAAAGATTATATAGATTTTATGGTTCAATTAAGCATCTTTGGGAGATATTTTTGCCTCTCAAAGCAGAACAAATTTTCTAATTTGATTCTCATTTATAAGTTTTCAATAACATATATCGTTTTGTTGTCTTATCAAAGGAATCAAGGGCCGGGTCAATTTCCGTTCTTAACCTGGCAGAAATAGTCACCGGAGTAGGTGATGTGTCAAGCAGTGGGACAGCTGTACATGGTTACTTTAATGCTCTTTGCCGCCAGTCTTTTCCTGGTCCACTGGCTGGTGGAAATGTTGGCGGTAAAGAGTTGACCAGATGGATTGACGAGAGGATATCACAACCTACTGTCACAGATTACCAAACAGATCAAGTTCTAAGGCTACTCCTTTCTTTGCTGAAAATAGCTTCACAACACTATGGAAAATTGCGTTCTCCTTTTGGAACCGATACTACATCAAAGGTTTCACAACATTTTCACAACATTAGGGTGTTCACCGGGTTGGTTTTTGGGTTTCTCGGGTTGTGAGTTTTTTATACCAAATTCGAACACCGACTTGAATTCATAGTCAAGCAAATGAAACTGACCTGAATTTGAATATTCGAATCCGGTTAAAACCAATTTTGACAGCCTTAGGTTATTTGCTCCAAAATATTCGAATTTGAACTGGTTTTGGTTCGCGTTCAGTTAAAACCAATTTTGATATATATAGGGGAAAGTTCTGTTGAGAACCAACATTAGAGTGAGAACAGCGAGAACCAATCTTAGCCGTTCATTTTGGATAATGGAATTCATGGATGAAGAGCGTGGGGGGATTGAGTGTGGCAAGGTGCATGTAAGGAATTCATGGGTGGGCAATCCAATTGAAGTAGGAGAAATTGGATGGCTAAGATTGGTTCTCGCAATAAAAACGGTTCTCAAATGAACTTTTCACTATATATATAAATATGGGTAATTTGTTCCAAAATGCCAACCAGATTCGGAAAAACTCAACATTGCAATAAAAATAGTAAAGACTCCACGGTAGATACTTAACTAAAGTACCTGCAATGTTTATGAAAAGAAGTTGGTACATAGCTCTAGTTTTAATAGACAATCCGTGTCCAGTTTCAATTTTTAAATTTCGAACTTTGTTCCAGGAAAAAAGAATCAATAATCAGATAAAGTCTCGTACTTGTAGAAATTAGTCATCTTTTTAGTGTATATGTGTGTGTGTATTTGAGTTTCGAGTCGGTTGATGAAACTTATGAGGAATTCGAAAACCAATTTAAAAATTCGAACGGATCTGAATCTAAAAAATCAATTCAAATTGGATTATTCGAATTTCGGTTTTTTTGAATTGCATCCAAATTCTGAACACACCTACGTAGATGTTTTTTATATCTTTTAAATGTTTTCAGTCTAACAAGAAATCCTAATAACTTTTTATGTTATATATTTTAATCACATCAGCTAATATTACATTTTCTTGTTACTTGAACCAGGAAACTGATGCTCCAGATATAGCTGTTGCCAAACTGTTCGCATCTGCAAAGAAAAACAGTACAAAATATGCTGATTATGGTGCTTTTCCCAACTGCTTACAACAGTTACCTTTGGAAGGACAGTCTAGGGTATTCATTAATTAAAAATTCTCATATAAGAATAGCGTCTTTTCATGTGTCTGCAGTCTGCACTATCTTGTTCTTCCCCGTGAAATTCCTTCTGTATATGACATAGGCAACTGCTGCTGAAGTTCAAACTCTGCTGGTTTCTGGTAGAAAGATGGAAGCTCTTCATCGTGCACAAGAGGGTCAATTGTGGGGGCTTGCCCTTGTCCTTGCAGCACAACTTGGCGATCAGGTTCTCCACCTGCCACCTGTTTCCTATTTCAACTTTAATATTCGTTCTTGTGGTTTTATGTAGTTTTGTTGCTAAGATTTTAATTCCCTGGCTCTTTATTGCAGTTCTATGTGGATACCGTTAGGAAGATGGCTCTTCGCCAGTTAGTAGCAGGTTCACCTTTGCGGACATTATGCCTACTTATTGCTGGTCAACCCGCAGATGTGTTTTCAAGTGACCCTACTGTAGATGATGGCACTACTGGTGGGATAAATATGTTTCAGCAGCCTGCACAGGTAATGCAGTTTTTCTTCTTCTTACTCTCACCTGACTATACTAGTCTACGTATTAAATTGTGAATTTCGAACCCATTATTTTGTAAACCTACTTAAAGTGAGAACTATGAATGTGGGGGCATACAAGGAAGAAGGAATGTGACACGAATGCAGAATTAATTACTCCAAATAATGGGACAAAAGGATGGAAAGTGTATTCTAGAAGGGCTAAAAGGGGAAATGTAGAAAGTGGCTAGAAAGTCTGTTAGAGTTTGTCTATTAAAGGGAGGAGGGTAGATCACGTTGAGGTCA
>JAUEJL010142305.1:0-10723 GCA_032274825.1 Drosophyllum lusitanicum | reverse complement strand
AACCGTTCGATATTTTATAATCTTTATCTATTTTTATTATTATTTTTAATAACCCATTTATTTATTATTTTCATATTTTATATCCTTTTCTAAAATTTATATATTTTATTTAATTAAATTAAATACTCGACGTATCACGATCGCACACGTTTAGGCCCGTTTTGAGGATGTTACATTAACTTTTGCTAGGACTTAGTTAGACACTTTATATACATCTTTACTCCCTTTTCCTTACTCCCAAATTAACACTAGAAAATAATAAGGTAAGTTATTTTTAATGACCCGTTTGTAAACATCAACTATCAATTCATAAGTGTTCACTCGGTTATGTAAGCCAAGCTCTTGTTGCTTAACATGAATTTACTAGGTTTTGGTCATAATTAAATAAAAGACATAACCAAACTTAAGTTCCAAGTATACTGATTTAAACATAATTTCGTCTGGATATATATCAATTATATAAAAACAGTTTAACCAAACTCAACATTAATTATGTATGAAAAGAGCTATGACAACCTTAAGCTTTTACATGACAGAGATAGTTTAGTTCTTACCAACACAACAACTCCAAATACTATGAAAACATCAATATATCTAATATCTTCTGATTCTTAAGTATATCTAATCAATTCTAATTCTTAATTCAATACAATTTAGCAGCTTTAGAAAGTTCGTCAATTGGGTTCAACCATGGTAAAGTGGGTTTAAAACTGTGATGGTGTAGGTCCAGATTTAGCTCAATTAAAGATGTTAACTCTCATAATCAGATCAAATTAAACTTTTCCAAAATCACAAGACATTCATTCAGTGGGTTCAGACCAAGAGGTTGACAGGTTGTATACGAAAATCAATTTGATACCTCTAATTGTCGATTTACCGACAACGTCCGTGCTTCAAGTAGTACAACTGAGGCAACAGTAACAATTAAAGGAGAGAACTTGATCAAATTTCAAGTTGTTCTTGAGAGGTACTAGAAGGAAACATAATTTATACAAACCTCAATCGATTGTCGGAACCAAACTTGACTCCGGTAAGGCTTAATCGCGATTTTTGATGTATTGTTCTTCTGCTTCCGCCCCTCGTGTAACGGCTGTTGTTTTCAAAAATTGAGATTTACAAAAAAAACTCAATTAGATTCATCGCAACGGAAGATTTTAAAACATCTTATTTATTAAAACACATAAACCGTTTTAACCATTCATCAAAATAAAAACCACCGTTACGTCACGATCACATCATTGTTTGAAACCTTGTTCATTACACAACCATAAGTTGATTTCTTTAAACATCATAACAAAATAAAATACCCATGGCACCCATCTCACAAAGGCTACGCACCTAAGCAACCTGCACGAGAACAAGAAAAATTTCAAAGAAACAAGTGTTAAGCTTCGTGAGTCAGCTTAGTAATCACCACAAAATCATCATATTTAAAACATTCGTAAAACATGTTTAGGTTTAGGTCACAAATCCCAACGCGTAACTTGACCCACCCGTATAGCATCGTAAATCCCCGCATGGTCAAGTATCATCACAAGCATCATAAGAACATCATATAACGTCATATTCATCTTTTACTTTGTTAACATCGTATGCATCATTTATTCATCATAAACATCATTTAGCATTTATCTTATTGGAGTCTGTCATTATACATCATTATTATCGCTACCCCAAATACCACATGCGTGCCTGAGAACTAGGTTCCAAGGTACGTCCGCACTGGCACCGTATACGTTCCTGGCAACTACTAAGTTCCAAGGTCCGCCCTCACCGGCACAAGTTCACTAAGTGTGTCCAGCAAGTATGGTACAACGCGGGGCGCGACTCCCACTTGTATACACACTCCCGTAATCCATCCGATGTAGCTACTTCGACATAAGTCGTTTAGGTGAAAGTACAAACGGTACCCCAAGTCTCTAGGCCCTCCGTTTACCCACGTGACGTTTTGCACATGACCCTATCTCTTGGCCAATACATCACTCCGGTGTACGAGTACACCATATGTTGTTAAGGTTATCTAGAAACCTAACAACTAACCATCTCTTTGCTAGCATATCCTAGAAGGCACACTTTCCTACTAGGCATCATCTTTTTCATGTAAGAGTATATCAACCCTTCCCAAATCATCATATCAATCCATCATGATCATCATTTTATATATCTAAACATATATATGCATGCATCGCAAACATCGTGTAAATCAATCGCATATCATCAATACGTAAGTAGCATGCATTACAAACAATCGTTAATCTATCATAAACATTTATATATAGATATATCATCTTAGAAATCGTTAATACTTTGAAAATAGATTTTGTCTTCGAGCTCGGTTTTGTAAAAGAACTGAACTCACCTCAAACCGGTTGAAAAGATCACCACTGAACTAGATCTAGCAAGCTTCACACACCAATCATTGAATACTGGTCTCACAAGCTCCAAAACACTCCTTGATATCTCCAAAAACGAAGCCGAAGTCGAAATTTAACTCGAAATGGAAAACCTCAACACCCGACACTCACAAACTTGAAATAACGAAGCCCCAACACTAGCACACGCTTTCTAGGCTTAGAAATGCTCTAAAATTGTGTAGAGCAATGGTATGGAAGAGAGAAACCCGTGAGAAATGGCTAGAAATGAACAACTATTTGGTCCAGAAAACCGCCCGACGCGTGCAACTGACACATGCAACCGTCTTACACACGCCATCACCCGATGCATGTGTCGCGTCCGACCATTTTTTCGAATGTTCTTTCTTTTTTTCCATTTTAATTTCTTTCCTTTAAATAATAATAGTACTCCATATTTATTATTATTTATAAATAAACTCTATTAATATTATTTATTATTCTTCTAAATAATATACAATAATTTTCATAAATTCGGGTCGTTACACCTTGATTCTCTTCCTCGCCGTCGCAAACCACCGCCCTAGCTCCCTCTCTCACTCCCAATTCGAGTTACGGATGAAAGGCTTCGTAGAGGCATAATGCGATCGGTATTTATCTAGCTTCTCGTTAGAGAGTCGGGAAGGACTCCTATCGTATCATCAGGGGTTCGTTACCACTTTTCCCGTCGATTTGTTTGAGGCGTCCCCCAAGATAAGGTTACAGACTTATGGATCGGCTACTTCATTAGTAATTTAGTATTTAGGTTTAAATTCTTTAGCCCAAGTTCTTATTTGTTTTATTAATTGTTTTATTTATTCATTATTATTATTATTTATATTTTTTTCAGGGTATTATATAAAAAATAAATAACAATAATCTAACATTATTAACACTAAATAATAATCTAACATAATCAAATAAACTATTTAACACATATAGTTACTAACAATAATCAAAGATTGACATAAATTAACAAAAAATTAACATTATTAACACTAATTAACAAAAAACTAACATTATTAACAATAATTAATCTAACGTCATCAAATAAGAATGTAATTAAATTAACTAAAATTATGAACACAAAATTTTAATCTAACAACAATATTAAAATTAATAAAAAAGAAAAAAACACAAACCTTAAAAACAAAAATGGCTATGGGGACCGAGACGGCAGGAGGAGCAGAAGAAAAAACCTCCTAAACAACCAAAAACCTTAAATAAAGAACAATAACTAACAAAATGGTCCATAAGAAAGTCAATAAAAACTAAACCTGAATAGCGGTGGCGGCGACGCAAAGGGGCTCGATTCAAAACACGTCGAGCAGTAGGGACGTCTTGAGGGAGAGAGAACCGCAGTGCAAGAGGCAAGAGAGAGAAACCGTGAATGGCGTAGGAGAGAGAGATGGCCGGCAAAGAGTTTCGGCAAGGAGAGAGATCTAAGGTTGTGCAAGAATGAGAGAAAAGGTGAAAAGAAAACCATATAACCCGTAAAGTCTTTTGCGGTGACAAGCAACCTTTAGTGGCAACGTGCACTTTTTAATTTATAAAAAAATAAAATAAAGTAATTTGTGGAAATAAAGACTTTTGCAGCGTACTTTTTGCGGCGACATCGAATTATTTAGGTAGGAAAACATCGCGCCTATTTTTTCGTGGGAAAAAAACAATTAAAAAAATATCATAATACATTTTGCGGCGACGAATGGCGTGCAAAAGCATCACATTGAAAGTCAAACCTAGTCCATCTCCTGTTTGTCTTTTAGTAAACTTTTTGCTACCCTTCGCCGCAATAGTGCTTTTCTCTTGTAGTGATGGTTAGTTGTCGGGTTTTCTAGACAACCTTGACAACACGTGGTGTACGAGTGCTTTAAGTGCTTGTACACGGGAGTGGTGTTTGAACGACGATGACGAGGTCAACACAAATAACACCACGTGGTGGAAGGAGGGCCTAATGATGGGGGACCGGTTGTAATTTCTCCTGAAGGACCTATGTTAGCGTAGATGACGTGGAGGGACCACGGAAGTTTGAGTACGAGTGAGAGTCGTACCCCGCTTGTTACCAAGATTGACGGACACGCTTAGTGAAGCAACGCCAATGCGGATGGACCCTCGGAATTAGCAGTTGCCAAGTATGAATGTGGTACCAATGCGTACAGGCCTTGGAACTCTAGTTGTTGCTGGGTAGTCATGTGATAACTTGGGGTAGCGATAGTAAACGATGTATGACGATAGACCCATCTAAGAACCATGATAACGATGTAGACTATGATGTTTAGGGATGAAAAGATGTATAAGATGCTAATGAAGGTTAACGATGACACCGATGTTTTAAGATGTTTACGAAGTATTATGAGATAATTAATTAAAGAGATAGTTGGGACTAAATATTACTTTTGTCGAGTGTTACATTTATTTTTGGTGATGTTTTATAAAATTTGGGAAGTTCGTGGTGGATTTATGAAAAAGATAAACTTGAGGACTTGTGCTTTAATCTAATTAAAAGGTTAATTAAGTCTAATGGGGAGTTATGATTGAGATTAGTAACTGTGTGTGTGTGCACTTTGGATGTTCTTCAACTGCCGAGAGGATTTTGAGGGAGAGATGGAACAATTGTGAAGAGTTTTCGCAAGGTTTTGCTGCTATTTGATTCCAAGTAAGTTCCTCATCCTTTTAGCATGATTAATTTCGAATTTAGATGATGAATTTGTAGGATTTTTTAATTGTAACCATCGACTTTGTGTGTGCCTTCGAGACCGAATGGAAACCTATCAAATTGATTGATCAAATGATGTTAAAAGATGAAATTGATGTTTAGGGTGTGTTAGTTGTATGCTTATAATGATTTTGGTATAAGAATTGGAATTAAAACTAAGTTTTTAAGAAGACTAATGATTCAAGAATGATAGAATTGAGTTGTTATGATTTGTGATTCATTCATATGAATTGAAAAGGGTGATTTGCGATTGAGGGTTGATTCGCCGATGGACTTAAGTCCCCTTTGTATGGTTTCCATTTCTAAGGTTCACAATTGGGCCTTGGTTTACAATTATGATTCACGATATTGGGTCATTTTCGATTGAGATTTACGATTTGGGTTCATGATTATGATTTGCAATCCAAATGCTTCGATTGACATGTTTTTACGATTGGATTGTGGTTTCCGATTGATGGAGATTTACGATTGGGACATATGACCTAGTTAAGGTTTCGATTGAGAGGTTTTCAATTGGTGTTTTGCGATTTGGTCGAATCTCAAATCAGTGTGGTTTGCGATTCGTGATCTGCGATTGTATGTTTGCGATTCTTTGGATTGCGATTTAGTGATTTACTACTAGAATTCGATTGTAGGGTGTTTCGTGAGCTCAGTTGCTTTCACGAGGACTAGTAGACGACTACTTTTGTTGTACCTGAGACGAGTTCAGTTATTTTCTAAAATTGAGTACGAAGACATAATTGTTTTGAAAATATTTACGATTTCTAGATAACTTTTTCAAGATGTACACGATTAACTAAGTTAAACCATTGTTTACTATGTATTTAACAAATTACCTAACGATGCAATTTGATTGACTTATTATGATGATTATGAAGTGAATTATTTAATTTGTGGATGACATGATGGTTTGGAGTAGGGGTAGACTTACTCCTAAGATTTTACGATGATGTCTAGTAGGTAGATTGTGCCTTCTAGGACTTACTAGCATGATGATGGTTAGTTTTCGGGGTTTCTATACAACCTTGGCAACACGTGGTGTACAAGTGCTTTAAGTGCTTGTACACCGAAGTGGTATTTGATCGACGATGATGAGGTCAACGCGCATAACCCCACGTGGGTGAAAGGAGGGCACCGGTTGTACTTTCACCTAAACAACCTATGTTGGAGTAGCTAAGGCGGAGGGATCACGGGAGTTTGAGTACGAGTATGAGTAGTGCCCCATTTGGTACCTTGTTGCGCATGCTTAGTGAACCAACGCCAGTGTGGACGGACTCCTATGCATGTGGTACTAATATGGACCGACCTTGGAGCTCTAGTGGTTGCCGAGCACACATGTGGTAACTTGGGGTAGCGTTGGTAAATGATGTATGACGATAGACCCCATTTAAGAAATGATGATAACGATGTAGACTTACGATGTATAAGATGCTAATGTAGCTTAACGATGAAACCGATGTCTTAAGATGTTTAAGATGATAATGAAGCTTAACGATGACAACGATGTCTTAAGATGTTTAAGATGCTAATGAAGCTTAACGATGACAACGATGTTTACGAAGTATAATGATGTTACATGATGAAACTTGACCATGCGAAGATATTATGATGTTATGCGGGTGGGTCTAAGTGATGGGTTGAGAATTATTATTATAAACTTGAACTTAACTTGCAATTGCTTTAAAGTGTGATTTCGATGTACTACTTCCGACTCACGAGGCGAAAACCGACACTTGTTTCTTTGAAATGTGTGTTATACTCATGCAAGTGGCGTAGCTGTGTTTGCCTGGTGAGCATAGGCACAGCAGGGTAGAGATGTTTAGAAGTTTCAAATTGTATGCCGACTTGTGCTTTAACTTTATGAATGATTGTAACATAAGTTGTGAATTTTTGATATCATGACGTTACTATCCTAGGAACCCTAGCCGCCTATTTCGGGTCTTAAACACCTATTTTGGGTCTTAAAGACTCCATGTTAACTTCCTATAACCACTAGAATCAATCCCCAATCAAATACAAAATCAAAGGGAGTTAAAACAATGTTTTTTAAGGTTTCAGGATAGCTCGCGCCGCGAGAGATAAGAGCTCGCGCCGCAGAAAATTCCCTGGAAAACATCAAGTTCCCAGACAGCATGGGTCACGCCGCGACACACATGGCCCGCGCCGCGAGACCGCGTATACAGTAATTTCCTACTTGTTTTTCATGCCAAAATCGACCAAAACTCAATTTTTTCCAAATCAAACTCAATTGCACCATATCAAAGACTCAAATACACTTTATAACACCAAAACATCAACACTTATATTACCTTTGATCATCCAAGCCCTAATTTCACCATCTTTCCCAATTTTGACCCATTTCTCAAATTAATCACAAAGATTCAACAATTAAATCACCAAATACACATGTATAGCTAAAATCAAACACAAATCAAAGTTGTAACTTACTTGATTACCAACTCAACTTGTTTACTTCCTCCTAGCTCCAAGAACCCAAGCCTAGATGATGATATAGCTCAAGAAATCCCCCAATCAAAGCTTGAATCACCCAACCAACAAACCTTTTCCTTGATTTCCCTTCTTTCCCATGCAAGAACTCTCTAAACCCCTTTTTCTCTTTCTCTCGATTATGCTCTAGCCAAAATGAGGTCTTGACCTCAATTATTGGGTCAAAAAGGCATATAAATACACAAGTTACACTACATTAAATGAAAGGGTAAGTTACATTAAATATGGGTTGAATAGTGTAAAATTATATAAAGTGAAAAACACTTTTCAATTTATAGAATTTTATATGAAATAAAGTAATAGAATGTCTTAAAAGTATGTTTATTCTTTACCAACTTTCATATTGAATGTGACTTATCCTTTACAAGTCAGATTTTTTTTATCATGTACAAGTACTAAAAGCCTGCTACCATAGTTGAAGATACGAATGACATCTTTTGTAACTTCTGTAAGAACCTAGAGGGGGTGAATAGGTTCTTTTACTTGGTTTACCACTTTTTTTAAAATAAGTTCTGTTTTAAAAATTGATTTTGAAGTTTATAACAACACAACAAATATTTTCAAGAAATAAAGAGAGTAGGCATAGAGAAATATCACCAAGTAGTAGACAAGAGATTTATAGTGGTTCATGCAAGTGTTAACAAACTTGCACTACATCCACTCATTGGCATCATCCACCAAGATTTTGCTCCACTAAAACTTCTCTCTTTAAACGTAGAGATAAACCTTTACAACTTCTTTCTTTCGCTTACAAGAAATAGTCTTCTCTCTTACAAATGATGCTAAGATGTGTCTAACTCACTTTAATTCTACGGGCTAAAGTCACTACAACAAAATGAGGCCAATGCAACATTTTAGAAGCAACACTTTTAAAAGTTGTTGCATTATACATAACATTAGTTATAAAGAAACACTTTGAAAATAAATATTGCATTTGAAGATGAGTATGAAAGGAAAAAGGCTGAGCTAGAAGCAATGGGATGAGAACTTAACAATGAGTTAGACCAAATAGTTGAAGATGCACGAAAGCTTACGGAAAAGTTATCTACGAAGGTACTCGAAAGTTGTTAGCTTGAATTATCGTCTATATGTGATACAAGGTATGACTTCGTTACTCTAGTTATCTAGTTATGTACATCTATGAAAAAAGTAAATGATAACAATATCGTTTACCATTTTTATGTAGGAGGAAATGTTCTTTGGAGTTTGTAAAGAATCTATTGAAGATTTCCAACTTTTATTATGTGTAATAGATGTGAATGTGATTTCCATCGAGCGACGACATTATTGTGTTGGTTATACTCTTTATGCTATTTATTTTACAATCGAATGAATTGTTATTCTACCATACAGTTTTATTTATGATATGCTTATTGTTAATGGCCGAAATAAATACCAAATTCATTATAGTTTTTGTATATAATATGAAGGTTGTGTATTATACCAAATCAACATATACTTCATTTGTGTTGTATGAAATACAAGGTGCCATAAAATAACCGAAAAGTATTGCATACAAAATTTATACAAGTGTTGCTTTTACTAGAAAAAATGTTGCATTATGTAATTAAAAATTAAAAAAAAATATTGTACTAGATAAGGAAAGTGTTGCACTTATATGGTAAAAACACTAAAAAGTGTTGCAATTGACATATAAAAGTGTTGTCATAGAGAACTGAAAGTAAATAAAAATTGTTGCATTTTAAAAGTGTCGCATTTTTTAAAGATGGTAACGCTTTCAAAAAGTATTGCATATTTTAATTAAAGTGTAGCTTAAGACCTAAGGCAACAGAGCCTAATGTAGCACTTAGTAAAGTGTCACATTAGCCGTAATGAAACATTTTTTATGCCTAATGTAACACTTTATCGGTGTTACCTTAAGTTCATTTTGTAGTAGTGAGTTAATCATCACACTTCACTCTAATTTGTTGGCTAGAATTAATCTTCACAAAACTATGTTGCTTTTCAAAGCTTTAAAATCTTGCTCTTGATCTTGACCTTGAAAGTTGGTCTTTTATATGGAGTTTGAGCTCATAAGATCTAAGATTTAAGTCTTGTTTTTCGGTGTACAAAAGCTTGAAAAAATTAAGAACTAAGCTTCTTTAAATAGTTGTAAAAGAGCAAAAGCTAACACTGTTGACCGTGGACATGCCGTGGGGTGTCACTTCACAGTTTTTTATATTTTGAATATGGACGTTGTTCTTTGTTTTGTACCATACTCAAACATTTTTTGCCATAAAAAATAACTGGAGAATGCATTTAGAAAAGTCTCAAGCTGACATATCAAAAGAGTTTGGAATCTTTATGCAAATTTGGCAGGTTAGAAGGATTTGTAAAAATGATGTTGGATATTTACCATAAATAGAAAATGATTTTCTACTTTTAGTGTTATAGCATTTTAATACAAAATTAAGTTTAGTTTTTGTCATAATGAGAAATCACTTGTTTTATTATAATTTGTCTTATATTGCATACAAGACAAATTATTAATTATTAAAAGTTTGGAAGTATTTTTATAAAATATATAGGTGTGACATATTTATAAAAGTTTGGATAAAATATTCTTTTATAAAAATTATTTGCGAGCTCGTAATTTTCATAATAGCTTTTTAAGATGCCGTCTTCTATTGTCGAATATGATGTAACACCCTGATTTTCAGTACAAATTTAAACTTTTCGAAACTCACTTTAAATCATAGTTTATATAAAACTTGTTAAATATTAGCGGAAGAATCATGATATCTTTAAAGAATTTCAACAAAATACCATACTATTTTAAACATTAACTGTATCATACGATACAGTCCAAAACCTTTGTTGTTACCATAATCGATCTCACCACCAATAAAAACCAATAGGAAATCCAGAATTACCAGAAATGCAAGTAATCTATGCCCAAGGCATCTACCCGCCTCACCAAGGCCACTAGACAACCTGCGGATACAAAATATTTTCATACACAATGTTAGCTATAAACAAAGCTAGTGAGTACAACCAAAATCATTTGTCTTTTCAAAACCAAGTCATCATCCTTTCTCTTTTGAAAACACGAGTTTGGCAATCAATATACTTTAAAATCATACACATAAGCACATAAGGATGCGGGTCT
>JAUEJL010142294.1:0-10723 GCA_032274825.1 Drosophyllum lusitanicum | reverse complement strand
CATTGGACCAAGACAAACAATCAGAATTAAAGCATTCTCGGATAGCAAAAGGAATCAGCCAACAATATGAAGAGACAACATTAAATTAAGTATAAACTATATCGAGTATTATTCTCTTTATATAATCTAAAATCGAGAACTAAACATGAAATTATAATGGTGGTTGTAAACCAATAATCTGAATGGATTTTAAAAACTTAAAATCAAAACACATAATCTAAAACCAAGAACATGGTTTAAATTATGTAAACCATAAATATATTTACATAACAAAAAGTTAAAAACAAAGGATATAAATTTGTAAGAAGTACTTGAGATATATATATATATTAACCCAAATAGACAAATGTAAGAAGTATACATATATAAAAAAATTCTTGTGTGTATCTAAGAACACAAATTATATTTCTCCAAGTACTTTATATACTACACGTGTAAATTTTCAAAACTAAGTTATAAATTATCGTATATGGGCATATTACACCAAATAAATTCAAAATATAAAACATTAGATCTTTAATCTTAACGAAATGTAAAAGAATAAATTAAGTCTTCCCGTTTCTCCAAATCTTTAACCAATACAAAACTTTTCAATAATAATTCGATTCATACTTGAACCAATTCTCTCGGGGAAAGAAAAATGTAATATTACTCAAAAAACATGATGCTAGACTCTACAAATGATACAATAATTAAAATGACTAATAGTCATTTATTTATGATGATCGAAAGATGATTAAAATGACTAATTTGGATCTCATGAAAAAATGGCACTAAAAAGCAGATTTTATCTTGAACCCGATAAAATCATATCTAAACTTGAATATTGGTATAATCCAAATACAGTACTTAAGGCAATGGAGATAGCAAATTGTCCCTATCTTTATCTATGCACATAACCAATATAAGCTAATTATGCAATGACTTCAAGAGTATATAGTTTAAAAATACATGTACATAAATAAAAGGCACCAATGTTTACCTCTCAAAGTTAGAGACTTATGTCATGTCTCATGGTTCAACCTAATTTGATAAATAAATAAGTAATAAAAATGGAAGTAGATGATAGAAGTTGAGTATGTGGAGCTTGATCTAATTGAAAAATTGCAAAGAACAGATAAAATTGCCACTTCTGCCTTTCATTATTTTTAATTTGTCTATTTTCAAATATAAATCCGTCTTCTAAAATTTTATCAGAATCTCTAAGGTATATCAAAAACTTAAAACCCAAACACATAATCTAAAATCAAGAACATGATTTACATAATGGTTATTAGGTAAACCATAAATTTATTTACATAATTGAAAGTTAAAAAAACAAAATATATAAACTAACAACATGATTACAAACTTATAATCTGAAACAAAGAATTGAAACTATTATATATAATCTATCAAAACAGAACATATAATCGAAACGCTAAAACCAAAAACATGAAAGTCAATCGGCTGTGTCGATCTTTCTGATTGCAAAGAAGAAAAGGATGATTAAAGAATTATCTAAGAAATAAATCTTGATGCAGCCTTCTTTGTCAACCGAATCGAGTAGAAGAATAACTAATAAAGAAAATATGATTCAAGAATGAAGAGAGTTAGCTATCAAAATACCTGATCTTGATGCAGCCGGCAAGATGATTTTTAGGGTTTGTGATGCGTATCGAAGAAGAGAACCTATGAGAAAGAAGGCTGCTTAAACCAATAGTTGTAATACGGGTACTCTAGACCCGCGTGTTTTCTAAATCGGGTCAAAAAATCCGATCGTATGTATTAAAATGGGTATTACTAATATTAGTAGTCAAAATTACAATTCTGGTCAAAATTGTAAAAATGAAGGATTCCTATTGGTTAATTGAATTTTAATTTAGGAAACTTTCCCAAGAATGGTTTTCTTTTAATATATATATAGATTACAATATATATAATAGGGCAAATTGCATTAAAACACAATGAATGTCTTAGTTATCATTATATACAATTAACTTTATTTTCTTAAAAATAATACAACCAACTTTCATAATTCTCACATTGTATGTAACTTGTTGTATACTATGCATGAAAGTTATGACAAAGTTCATTGTATATAATGATAACTAAAAAACAGACACATAAAAAAGTTGTATGCATACAATGAGGGGATTATGAAAGTTAATTGTATTATTTTTAAAATTTTAAAGTTGGTTATATACAATGGTAACTAATACAAAGTTCATTGTATTTTCATGCAATTTGCCCTATATAATATCCAGAAGTAGCTAGTCATTGAGGAACGTGTCTTGTTTTTGCTCGATCGATCTTTTATACATTATGATAAATATTTTCCAAAATATGTGTAAATTGGCCATGATGTATTGTACGTTTTGACCCCGTTATTTGGCGTTTTATCATTAAATAAATAAATAAAGATTAAGTATGCAACATGTATGTAGTCGAAATAAAAAATTAAAGTTACTTTGGCAATATTTAAGCCACAATTTGGATATGTGCTTATTTATATATCTTCTTTGGTCTAGATAGCTAGTTGAAATAAAAAAGTTTTCTCCTCGATCGATCGGACACGAAAGACTCATTGGACATGTTTTTTGAGCGCCAATTAAGTTCTCGATCTCAGCTCATTTTAGTGAATTTCGGCAATTAATTAAGGTTAAATAAAGGATCGACGTAAATTGGATTGTGCGACATGCATGCATGCATGGTTTTCTAGCTTATATATATCCGCTTCGATCGATCAATTCAAATTGGCCTGCTAGCTCGATCGTAAATGCATATATGGATGTTTCAGTTCGCTTAATTAATTAATTGGCTGCTAATATATAACTCCCGCCCAGCAACTAATTTCTTTGCTGTTATCATGGGTACGTACGTGTTTTGTTTTGTATTTTCTTTATGCTCTTTCTCTTTCTCTTTCTCTTTTTTTGTTTTGGTTGTGGTCTCATGCTCGCACACCCTTTTGTCTTCTCTTCATACTCTTGGTTTTAGCTATTTTATAATTGTACCTTTAAAAATAATGTAAAATGATGAAAATTAACCTCCTGTTAATAGGAGTGTTTCAAATGAGAACTTTTTTTCGTACGAGAACTGCGAGAACCAAAAACGACTTATTAAATTATTTGTTGTCTTCTAAGTTTTTCTTAAATTAAAAAGGGTATATATGTCAAAAAAACAAATTGTCGGTGTAACACCGAAATTCCCAAGCCATTTTTTTTAAATCGCTGCGGAAGCGTTACGATTTTTCATAATTACAATCACCCACAAAAAGTTTTACACTGTTTACAAAATACAGTAATCATCTGTATTACAAAAGATTTACAAAACACGGCTCGTCTCTATTCAAAACATAATATCAGAGCGTTGGTCAATTTTCCCTTTGCACACAAACCCCAACTAAACAACTGAACTCACTAAATCTGCAAAAGGGTTCAACAGTGGGGAATTAACCCAAAGCTAAGTGAATGGAAGCTACAAACAAACAGTCATCAGCAACAAACCACAATCAAACAACAATCGGTAATCAACAATCTCAAACATCCACACAAGTCCAAAGGAGATCAAAGGATCGGCAGTTCTGCAGAACCTGCAACCAATGCGGGCCAAAGCAAAGGTTTACCGATAACTCACCGCCAATTGGCACAGTTAGATCCCCTCCGATACAACGCATGCACCAGAGGGTCTACAACCGCTCAACCAATAGTGCTTAGGCCCAGCCCCATTCACGTGTAACTGACCCCTACCACTCTACCAGCCCGATTCACGCTTAGCTGGCCTCCACCAGCCTGATTCACGCTTAGCTGGTTCACTACGAGCCCGATTCACGCGTAGCTGGCTTCTACCAAATAGCCGATAGTCATCATATCATGAACACATAATCATCACATGATCAAATATTACACAATCAGTTATTCAATTCTAAATCAATAAATCATTAGACTAAACAGTCTATCAAATCAACAGTCATCAGATTAAACAGTCAACAATCATCTCAATATCAAGTAACCATAGCAGTTACCACCAATACCACTCGTGAGTAAACTTCCACTCACCTCTGTCCTCAATCGCACTTGCTCAGTTGTCTAATGTCACATAGTCTTCGTAGTTCCTGAGAACACAACAACAACGAAATCAATCTCTGATTCATAAATATATATGAATATATATTTATCTCAAATATACTCACATACAATAACTTAGATTCACATATAATATAAACATAAAATATGCAATGCAAAAGAACCAACAAATAAAAGCTCCCATTACTGAAAATCGCCGGACGCGTCGCGTCCCACTACTCGACGCGTTGCGTCCCACTAAAAGTCGGATGAAGAAGGTCGGATCAATCGAAAGTCGGACCAACCAAGGTCGGACCACCCAAAAGTCGGACCTGATGCGAAAGTCGGACCAAAAAATCGGACCACTAAGGTCGGATCACACAAAGTCGGACCAAGCTTAAATGTCGCATAAATACCAAGGATGCATCGCGTCACGCCATATCCAGACCTGCAACTTGCTTTCTGCCATTTTCCAGCTTCATCCAAACTCATCAAAACACACTTATAATTCTGAAAAACGAT
Source organism: Drosophyllum lusitanicum (assembly GCA_032274825.1). Taxonomy (NCBI): domain Eukaryota; kingdom Viridiplantae; phylum Streptophyta; class Magnoliopsida; order Caryophyllales; family Drosophyllaceae; genus Drosophyllum; species Drosophyllum lusitanicum. Next base: position 6,158 of record JAUEJL010142294.1, on the reverse strand, counting down.
TTCTAACAATTCTAGACCATAACAAATTTCAAACAACATGCATACCAACATCAAAAACACATTCAAACCACTTAAATCTTTAAATCCAAGAAAACCCATATGTCAAGTTCTTCAAAACTACATCAATGGTTTTCTTTATGTTCAAGCATCAAAACACATACAAAAGCTCACTGAATCAAACTTATAATCAACAAGTATAAACCAACCTTAGTTTGCAAGATTACTTCACAATTTAAGCAACTTCAAGAATTCAAGTTCTTGTTCTTTATGCGTTCTTCACTTGAAAGTAACACTCACAAAAACACACACACACACACACTCAAGATATTTCTCACAAATGAAGAGGTGCATGTATATCCACATACACACATACATATCACACATATACATATACAATCAATTTAATGATTTAATCACCATGAGGTGGCACTCATTTTAAGCATACATACATGCATACATATCTATGTGAGCTCTTTTACACTTACACACATAAACCACCAATCATACTAGTATGAGGTGACACCACCACCTTTTTCAAATAACCATAAACGCAGTGTGCTATACTGCTTTTTAGCATACAGTTCTTCAATTAATTAATCTTTTATAATTAATTAACATACAACGAGGTATTTTCTACAACCCTCGTACAAAATCAAATTTATCTAACCCATAAAATCATGCGATATAAAATCTTCATTTTAATCACATATTTAAAAATAAACACGCATAAATAAACACAATCCAACTTACCACCGACCAACTCACGACTAGGCCGGGTTTTCGGATGTTACAGTCGGGCTCGGGCCCTGTGACGTGGAGACATGAGGGCATGCCAAGGAGCACTCGAGTTTTAGGGTTTTGAAATATATGTTCAGATGGTGCACGTTGTGTGCATTGGTAGCGTCACGTGGAGCATATGACTTATTTATATAAGCTATTTGTTTACATGCATGTTGCATGGCGTGTAGTAAATGTGCACGACGAGGTGCATTTAGTTCGGGCGCCAACTTATGTAGTGTGTCGTATACGGGTTTTTGGGCCTATCCTAAAATTAGTTTCTTTTTAGCTTTTGTATTTTATTTATTTGAAACAGTAGATGCATCTGGTAATGAGTCATTTGTTAGTAAGATTGTTGAAAGTTGTTAAAAGTATCTAAATAATTTATAAACTAAAGTTATTTAGGTTATATATTTGTAGTTATTATTAATTTGACATTGAGTTGATCCAACCAAATATGAGTTGCACATGTTCACATATCTACATTTGTGTTGGAAAAAACTACATGCACCATATATGCACATGTGCATATCTACATTTGTGTTGAAAAAACTAGTTGAATCTGTGTATATGCACACGTGCATATATTTGCACATGTGCACTTGTTGAGACCTGTAGTAAAAAAAACTTAGTAATATGCACATGTGTATATGTCTAGACCTGTGCTGGAAAAAACCTAGCAAACATAAAAAATTCCGAAAAAACATAGTAAAATCAGTTTCAAATTAAAGATCATAATTTTCTCGTTAATTTGGTATAATTTTCATAATTTAACACCTTTCCGTTTGATGTATATATTAGTTTAAAAAAATGGGGTTAATGTGAAAATATTCAAATTGCCATTTAGTTAATTAGGAATAAGTTTGATTAGGTTAAGATTATCCATTAACAACTCTTTAATCTGGATCCTCCATCTTTTTTATCAACGGATATAACTGATTTTCCTACGAAAAATAGTTTTCATTTGAACTCTCCCCCGTGGTATATCACTATATTGTATTACACTGACAATTATTTATAAAATACGAATGGTACAAAAGAAACCATAACAAATCTTATTCTATCGTAGGCCATCGTATATTAAAGTCTAATCTAAATTCTCTAATAAATACAACATGCAAATATGACGGAAGGGTTGTATTATATATCGCGATCAAACCGGCAACTCTTAAATTCTAAATATAATAATGTATTAATATAACTATAAATTATACAAGAAGATAGTTATTCAATTTTTCTATAATAAAATGGTTCATGAGGTAGTGAGTAATTAAAAAAGTGTTGATGATGCTTATGTAATGCTTAATATATTCATTCGATCAATTCATAACACTTGGTTTAATTTACATTCTTTTTCTTATTTTACCTATTATTTTTGTTATGTGTTTCACACACGAATAAAGATTAATTAATACAAAACCAACCTTATAAATAAAACCTACAAAATTAATCTCGGTGTTTAAATTTGGATGATCAATAGTTGAGTTTACGACTGCATATTCGATTCAAGTAATCTACATATTCAGTCGAAACTGCATATTCGGTTTAAATAATATGCATATTCAGTCGGAAACTGCATACTCGATGGACCCAAAATGCATATTTAGTCGTAATCTCAACCATTAATTTCCAAATCTAAAGGTTGGGAATGGTTCTGTATGTTTTATATATAAGATTGGTTCTGTAATGAAACTTACCCTTTCACACACTTCATTACATATACTTTTATACTTGTTTTATATATACAAATATTTTTTAACTAGAAAAGCATTATGCGGCTTTTAGTCTATATGACTTATCACTTGACATGTTAGATTTTATAGTTGGAAAATGATTTGTTGTCTAAAATGTGAGTTCAAAGTTATGCGTAAGATAGTGACACATGACAAAATTAAAAGCAAAGATTTAAAAAGAAAAAATAACTTAATCACGTGTCAATCAATAAATAGATTAAACATATGATTACGTTGATTTATTAGCTATATATATCATTCTTCACAAACGAAAACGGAGTTTAAATGATTAAAGGGCTAACCGGTGCCCCTCTCACTCTTCCCATATCTCGAGTTAATAAAATTGTCCGAAGTGTTATTATAAATTATGCAATAGATATTTACTACTATTAAACTAAGATTATAGTTAAATCATAATTTAGCATAACACATGTACACTTTTGCATCACTATTGCCGCTAAGCATACGAAAGGAAAAACATGATTAATTTATTATCTAAAGTTATCGGGTATCATAAATAGCGGTATCATTGTATCAAAGTGTGACTTGAGGTGTTCTTCTCTTCGTGAGATTAAGGAATCTAATCATGTTCAGAATATATAGGTGTACAGAATTAAAGGTCTAGAAGGCCATGTGTTAGCCATTCAAAACAAGAATCTAACTTACCAGGTCCAGCTAGCAAGACCTAGAACCGATACAGGAGTGACTTGGCATGAACAACAATAAGTTTGAAAAGCGACTTTGAGGCTTGGTTAGTGAAGAAATGTTCGAGAGTCTATTCTAATGCATATTGGCTATGTGAACTTTCATCATAACCAACCACAATAACTTGTTTCGTGGTCATTGTTAATTTCTTAAAACAAAGAAAATGAGATAACGATCGAATATGCATGTAATAATAATATGGTTTTTAGTTTGGGAGGTCAAGTTTTTTTCTTTTTTCATGTTTGTGTCCATTGTGGAGCTAGGTTCATTGGTTGGACCTTGACTTTTGGATCTCTCATGTTTTAATTAACCGGCTAAGATTTTATGGAAATTTTATTACTTAATTTTGTTAGATTTTAGTTTCAGCCTTTCAGGACACAACCATTTATGTTGTATATTTAGCTCGTGTCAGTAGTTATTTTCTCTAATAGATAAAAGTTTTCAGTTTATGGTGAGTGAAAAAACGATTCTATGGTCTAAACTGGATGTATAAATATCTTTGTACCGATTTGTTCCTGTATAAGTTTGTGAGATTCCAACTCAAAATAAATTGACAATGAGTAGAGTAACACATGACCCTTATTAAGCACATTATAAAGTTACACTCGTCCGATATGAGACAATATTCAACACGCTCTCACACGTGTTGTGTTCATTTTTTATTTTTGCGCCTAACAGGTGGATATTTATGAGTTACGTGGAGTATGTGTGGACCTGGCTACGATAATACGATACCATGTAAGTTTGGGGGTTTCAAGTCAAAACCAATTGATAATTAGTATAGTAACCCATGACTCTTGTTAAATATACTGCAAAGTCACACGCGTTCAGTGTAGTACAATATCCTAACACTTTTCTGTGTAAACACGTGCAAAACAGTCATCGTTATATCCGTAAATTTGTTGTGGCTGCAACTTAAGAGTAGATCATTTAAGACAAATTATTTGTAGTGGTTTAGCTTCAAGAATCCATTCCTATGAAGATGATTATCATGGTTAGTTTTGATTGATGTAGTCTCATCTTGATCAATTTCAAAGTTAAGTTCTTCATAGTTAAGCACATTATTTTGGAACAAAATGACCCCGAAAAGACTAATTAAAGCTTCTTTTTTTTAATGCTTCGGATGTGAGGAACACATAGAAACAAAAAGAACAAAGATAAAATTAAAAAAATGGTTGGTTAGCTGATATAATGTGTAACTTGTATACAATGTAAAGTTTATAAAAAAAGAACTTGATTGCATATAATAAAGATATCAAACAACTTATAACCCAGCGGTATTAAGTTTTGGTAAAAGATGACATTTCTCAAGAGGTTGAGATTCAAGTCTCGTGGTGAACAATGAAACAGATATATATATAGGGAATGAATGAAAAGTTCACTCAAGAATTGTTTTTCGTACGAGAACTGTTTGTAACACCGTTAATGACCTATTGATAAGGGTATTTTGGTCATTTATATATTCACCTAACTATAAATTGCGTTCGCGTGAGCCGTCATTAATTTGATAGACTTGATTTTTCTAAAATACCCCTCATTAATACGTCTTAATGAGCAATTAATGAACCGTAAAAAATCTTAATCATTGATTTATTTTAATCAAGAGCTAAAATTAGTTTCTTAAAATTCTCATACGAAAAGCAATTCTTATTCATCAACGATCGTTTGTATATGCATGATACAAATTAGTAAATTACCCATTATAAGATCCATTCGAATATTCAATAACGAGTAAGCTTATCACCCGCGCGTGTTGCAGCGGGGGTTTAGGTTAATAAAACAGTTAATAATAAAACTAACATATAAGCACATTTATTTTAAATAAAGCGGGAAAAATTTAAAACATTTAAGATGCTCGTATAGTCGTATTCAAATCTATACAAACTTTAATGTGTAATATTTATAAACAATAATCTTAATAGAATAACATATTATAAACGTTTAAAAAAACAAAAATAGCAGATCACCATAAATTTAATGAAAACAATAAAGTTTAAAAAAAAGTTTTAGAAATTTATAGCAATTAACGAAATAAAATCTAAAATTAAAATATATTTAAACCTTCATAAAAACGTGATGTACACATGTACATGTGCTATAGAACTGCAACCAAACAAAAATAAGTTGGGGAGGAGCTAAGGATAAAAAAAGATTGTTTTAAAGGCTTGAAAAAGGGATAAAAATACAAATACATTGATCGAACACTGGATATAAGAGTTTAGCTTCACATCGTCAAATCAACTCGCTAAATTAAAGTTTATTAAACTCGGTATCTATAAAATATATAACATTTATCAAGTGAGTTAATGTTCATAACTTCTGATAAATGATATATAGTATAATGTAAACATAAATGTCTTAAAAAACATTTACTTTTATTTTTTAATCATGAAACATATAAATTAGACAATGTAAAAAAATAAATTTTAAATATAATTATGTATTCATACAATTTGCAGGGAAAAAAACAATTAGTATAATAAATAGTAGAGAAAGCATTTCTTAAACGAATGTTAGGTTGGCGTGTTGGCTATTTCCATCTTTGTTTATTCCTGGGTCACGGGTTCGACTCCATCTATACCCATTTTTTTGGTTTCAATTGATAAGACTTTTTTTTACCCATTTTTTTGGTTTCAATTAATAGACTTTTTTTTTGAGTTTCTGTTTTTTTTTCTTTATTAACTTCTTCTTTTTTTCCCATGTATTTAGGTTTTAAAATTTATTATTTTATTCAAATTTCAAACAATTAGTTTTATGTACCTTTGGTTTTTCTATAAAACTTTTTAATATATAACATCTTTTGTAAATATGATTATATTTTTGTAACCATCCTATTTTTCTTTACATTTCGACATAAATTTTATCGTAATACGATATTTATCTTTAAAATGTAGTTTTCGAATAAAGTATATGTCAGCATAATTAGCATATTACGTTATTAAA
>JAUEJL010142283.1:0-10723 GCA_032274825.1 Drosophyllum lusitanicum | reverse complement strand
TGTCTTGTGCACATAGAACCAACACTTTATTAAACACAACTCTATTTATTTACTATTGTTTTGTCATTTCATTAGATATACTATAGACGATCACTTTGAATAGTTTAATAACTTTCATTACTGTGATACCTAAGAAAGCTACAATTAAGCTAATTGCAGAATTAAAACTCTAAAGCAAACAAGATAAATATTTGGGTTTATTATATCAAAATGTATCAAACTTGTCATGTTTTGCTATTGTGTGTATCGAACTTTCAAATTTTTATTGTATGTATTGAAAATTTAATTTGTCGCTATTGTGTGTATTAAACTTTCTATTTTATGTACTAAACATATATTATTTTTCCTTTTTTATGTATTCAAATACATATAATAACTACAAATTAAAATTTGATACACACAATAGAAACTTTTAATGTTCGATACATATAATAGAAAAACGTGACAAGTTGGATACACACAAATATTTTTTTGGTATATTCATTCCACGTTCGGGACCATTGGAAAATTACGGTACTTTTGAGTCTTATAAAGAGGACAGGGGTGACTAAAGTTCTCCATAATATTCCAAACGATGCTATTGATTGAATCAGCATAAGACAAGTCTTTTGTAGAGGGCAAAAATAAAACCAACACGAGTACTTACCCGGAAAACAGGAATATATGATCCGATTTTTATAAATATTTAACATCCGTACTCTTTCATTATAACCAATCTTATTTAATAACCATACAAGTTTTCTCGACACTTCCAAACCGTCGTCAAAGATTTCATCAAGAGGTTTGCATACAAAGTTCCAGAAAATAAATTTGGTACGAAAAAATTATAATACCATACAATTTAATTTCAGGAAAAGAAAAACAAGATCAAAAAATATTAGAAAGGGCATATTTGAAACAAAGTTAAGGGTAACTTGATTGGTTAACTTATTCCACTTCACATGGTCCTTGGTTTGATTCATGCAAATGTAACTTTTTTTACTTAATTTTTTTTCCAAAATTTTCACAAATAACCTCAAATGATTTGTATATTTTCAAACCAACCCTCAATTAAAAAAAACTTAGTTTATTTCTATATAAATAAAATAAAAATACTTTGTAAAATATATTTATTTTGAAAAATAATTTTTTTAAATCTTTTTTTGAAATGATAAATTTATAATTGTTATATAATATAATTTTTTTTCTAGATAAAACTTATTTTTTGCTGTAATTAACCCTTTTTAACGACTAACACACATATTCATCCTCATTTAACAGTTTACACCTATTTTCACTGTAAATCTTAAACCTCTAACCTAAAAGAGGAAGGGAAACATTTTAAAATCATCTTAATGCCGCTAGGCCGAATACTCTTTGGTTTCTATTGTGATTAACTTATCATTTAAAGTTATGATTTGAATAAAATAATAAGATAAGTTTTTTTTAATTGTAATCTAAGAAATTTCATCACTAGAAAATCAGTCATGCATTTGAGTTATTCTTAATTATGCATATATTTACAACTTATTACGTACAATTGTATGAGATAAATTCATACGAATTTTTCTAATCAAAAGGAAATCAATGTTAAATTTTATTTTTATGTTTCATAAAAGAAATTTTTTTAAAATCCTCGTTAAGTAATTAAAAAGATTTATATTTGGTTAGTTATTTATTAGGGTTTAGCATCTGAAAATGTATTGAAGTTGTCACTTTTTGCTATTGTATATACCCAACTTTGAAAACTATCGTTTGATGTATCAAACTTCCTAAAACTACCAATTTATATATCATACCTGCTATAGCAGGTTCTTTCCTGATGTGGATCCAGTTTCTATGACATGACAGGTGATGCGGAAGATGACATGTAATTTTTAGTTAAACAATAATTCAAAAGGAAATTAATATTTATTTAATTTAATAATAATAATAATCAAATATTCATCATCAGTTAATGAATAATGGCGTGAACTCAAAAGGATGAAATGTAATTTTCAATTAAAAAAACGGACCTTCCTCTGTGATTTCTAATTATCCGACTTTCATCCATTATTTAATCTTCATTGAGGGTTCATCGAGGGTTTCAAGGATATGGCAGTTTCTGTTGGTTCATCGCAAGTTTCGGATTTGATTATTCTTTATCTTCATCTAGGGTTTCCATTTTAGTTGCTCACCTGTTCTCCGCCATTTAGGGTTTTTGTTAGTTCAATTTAGGGTTCTCACGCGACAAACCCAAATTTAGTTCGTGTGTTATTCCACTGCAACAATGACGGCGATTTCTAAGATTTATTGAAAGGTTTTGTTCGATTTTCTTTACTGCATAGCAAGAAGCCCTAAAGGGTTCTTATTATGGGGATAAATGTTCTTAATGACGGCAATTTTTGCGATTCATCATCAAGTAGTTTCTTGTTTTTTTAGGGTTCTTGTTTTTGGGTGATTTCTGATTCTTCTAAATCTATATGTTTGTTTTCCAAATATGTGCTTCTTCTATCTGTATGTTTGATTTCGAGTTACTTATTTGGGTTTTTGTTTTTTGGTTTCCGATTTTAGATGTGTTCGATTTAGGGTTTCCGAGTTAGGATTCATCACATTTGTGGTTCTTCATTTTCAATAAACTCCAGCCTTCATGTTCTTGGTTCTTCATCTTCAAGGATGCATCGATTTTAGGGTTTCCGAGTTAGATCTGTTCAATTTTGTTTTTTGGGTTTCCAATTTTGAGTTCACAGATTTTCGAGTTTGATTTTGAGTTCACAGATGGTTGAGTTCGATTTTGAGTTCATGGTGTTCTTCATCATCATCATCATCATCATCTTCCTCTTCATGTTCTTCATCTTAAATTTGATTTTGAATTAAATTTTCTTGGAATTTAATGAAAATATTAAAATGTGATGTGGCTATACATGTGGCATTTTCTAGATATAAAAATAAATAAAAAATGATAGAATTATTGGTTACCTGCTTAGCAGGTAATTCAATACCTCAAATGATAGTTTTAGAAAGTTTGATATACTAAATGGTAGTTTTAAAAGTTGGGTATATACAATAGCAAAAAGTGACAACTTCGGTACACTTTTGGATACTAAAACCTTATAAAAATGATGTGAAAAGAGGCGAGGTAGCAAATAATCATGAATTTGTGAAGATAGAAGAAAGAGAAAGAAGAAAAGAGAATAATTACCATTTATTATAATCATAAATATATCATAATAAATTAATATCTCATGTTTATTTAACATCTCATGAGTTTTTATTAAAATTACAAAAAACTTTGATATCTAAATATTATAAATATAAAAACATAAGTTTCTTTTAACATCTCATGATTATTGTTAATGTTATATCTAAATATAATAAATATAAACATAAATATATCTAAATATGAAACTCAATCCTTGTTTAAAACTTCTATAAATTTAGATGATTATTGTTAAAGAAACTTATGTTTTATATTTATTATATTTTGTCTCATATTAGATTTTATTAATTTTATCTACATGTTTGATGTTAGAATCTTATTACAAATTAATAATAGTATGTTATTTTATGTTAAGCAATTATTTTAGTTATCGAACTATATATATACTTTCCTTAAGTTACTGTAAAAAACAATTTTAAATAATACTATAAATGAAAGATATAAATAAAGAGAAGTGATACATCCTCTTACTTTTTTCTCCTACTTATCCTCATACTCATAAGATCAATATAAATGTCGAAATAAATGAAGGATATGAGAAAAGAGAATTAATAGACTCCACATATCATCTTGTGATAAGTAGGAGGGTGAAGTAGGTGAATATATCACTTTCATAAATAAAAGACAAAGAAAAGATAAAACAACAAAAATGGGGTAATAATAATTATAAAACAATAATAAAGTAATAATTAGAAAATAAAGTAAAGTAACAACAATTAGTTTATAATTGAATGATAGATATGGGTGTGAAGGAACCTAAACTAGATGGACATGTAGACTAAGGTATCTCCAACAACACCATTCAACAAAGGGTTTCTCCCCATTCCTTCGTTATAATTGGTATAAGGGGAAATAATTAGGCTGGACTCTAACATTTAAGCCAAGTTATATATTAGTCATTTATGTATTTTAATAATTTAAGTGTTATATTATTACCTAAAGGAAGAGCTATAAACTACACATATCATTTCCCCTTTATATTAATCATGGTACCAAATAGAAGAAGATATATGGAAATTGTTTTTTTTCCTTTTTATCGTAAAACTCACACGTCCACAAAATTTATTTTTAAATCTACATCTTGTTTGTCACGAAATTAAACATACTCTCAAATTTACATATTGTTCATGGGACATGAACTTAGGACTTTGATAATCATTTTAAACACCCAATACCCTAAATCAAATGTCCATCGGTCGAATGGAAATAGTTATAGAGGAAATATATGCAGGTATCTAACTTAGGTTTTATATACAACAATGAATCTAGAGATTTGTATTAGGATATTCATTTTCTAATAAAATTATATGTTAATCAAGTATTTATGTTAATCTAATTAAATATTGATTTTTCAGGTCTAAGTTTTCGTGTGAGTTTTTGGTTCGGGTTTCAGTTTAGTTTTTCCAATCCAATAAACATTTAAGTCAAATACTCATAAATTATGTTTGATTTTCATATTAAAAAACTCAAAATGTAGAATGTCATTTGGCAAGATTCGAATAGGCAAACGACAAGCAAAGTTTGTACTATTTTTTTTTCTTCTGATTTGTGATTAAGAGGTAGAAAACAATCACCAATTTTTTCCTTCTCTAATTTCCTCCATTTTGACTTTTTGATAATATGTTTTATTATTGTAGTATTGGGTTTAAAACTTAAAATTCACTTTACTCAAGTATATTGCATTAGTTTTAATTTTTAAACTTAGCTATTTTGGACTTTTGTGGATTTGTTTTTAGAATTTTATTTTTCTTATGATCTACATCATGTATTAAAAGGGTATGCATTCTTAGTAATTTGATAATCTATACTATATTATAAAATATTTATACCTTTTAAACTCTTAAATTTTAAGTATTTTGAAGTTACTAAAATACCCTACACCCCTTTCTATATCTAATACGATAATTTCCTTTCTAACACTCTCCTTATCTAATGTGATTATTTTCTTTCTAACAATATAAGAATCACAATAAAAGGAAACTCAATATTTACACTTATAATAATGTAACAAATAATTATTTTTAAAAGAAAAACGTTTTCAGTATATATGCAGATACATAATTAACAAAGTCAAAATTGTATTTTTCATAGTTTAAATTGTATGTAAATACGTGTTAATAGCAAAATTAATTTAAGCTACAATCTTATGTATGAAAGTGGTGAAGAATAAAATAAATTTTAATTAATTTTAACATTTACAATCTCACGTATGTAACAATGTATTATTCTTATATAAAATTAAAATAAAGATATTGTATTCTCTATCTCTTTCAAACTTGTTGAATGTTTCAGTATTTCATACTATTTTTAAAATATAAAAAATTTATAGATGAGATGTTGTAGCTTTCCTTAGTGATAATTATCAAAATATTTATAAACATTTGTAAATTTTATAAGAAAAAAACAACAACAATAAGTAATATCAAGCAAAAACTATTAAATAGATTACTAACCATTAGATATTGACCAATGATAAATTTGAAAAAACCTTATACCAATTATTTTTTGAAAACGGACATATTATAGAGAAAAATATTTATTTGTCCCAACTGCTTTGTGCGGGTACAATGCTAGTATATAAAAAGAGGTTTCTAATTTCTTAACACAGATCTTTTTTTTTTCAATGGGTATTCACTTGCATCCTCCTACACATATACATCCGTCAATGACTATATACACATGCCATTTAAATCATTAAAATACATTTAATTTAAGTAGTATATAAATTCAATAACACTTAACTTAGATATTGTTGATAACGTGTATCATTTCCTCAATAATTAAACATGAAAAGGGGGAACATATATAGTAATTAATTACAAGTATTATTAGATGAAATTCTGAGTAATTTGGTTTTTCATCTTGAAAATACCATAATACTTGACATGACCAAAATTTGTCAAACAAAAGTAGACAGTATGATAAATCCATAATGGAAGTAGTTGCATACCATTCGCTTCTTTGCTTATGATACCAAAACAGCTGACTTCTAGAGTTCTAGTCCCATTCATCTCTAGTCTAATCTGATCAAAACAAGTTTTTATTTTTATCTTTCAGTTACTTAAATGGTGTTTTCTAGTACTCAATAACCGGCCTAAAAGTTTGATCTGTTTCATCATTCATATTTTAATTATACAAAAAAAAACACGAACAGAGCTCTTGTTTGTTCACTTATGTTTGTGAACGTTAAATTATCCATTCATTTATGTCCGTTTATATATATATATATTTGTGTGTGTGTGTGTTTTTATATGTAGTGTCTATTTGTGTTTAATAATGTTGAATTTGCATTATAGTGTGTGTTCCTTCGTTTACGTTTGTTTATCATCAATAAGAACGGACAAAAATGTACATGAACTAACAAATCTTTTAAATAGTTGAACACAAAAGGTCGTTCGTTTATTGTTCTGTTCAGATAAAGTTAAACGAACGAACACAAACAAGCTAGCCCCATTCGTTAACTGTTATGCTGAAGAATCGGCTAAGAAAAAAGATGAAGAATGAGGATATTTTCTTGAGCATTCAACGCATCTCAGGTCTTTGGATTTCTTCTAGGTCTTCGAAAAGTAAGTTAGATTTTTAAAGGTGGATTCAATATCCTTGTCTAGCTATTGAAAGGGCATCTATCTATATAATTTGTTTGTGGTGGTTATCATTGTGTCTTGTTTTGATGGTTCTTTGGTGTATGATGCAATACACATGCTATTTCTTGTAAACTTGTATATCTTATAGGTTTTAGTATCTTGCTAGATCTTTTTTATGATGATATTTGAGTTGCTCTAGGGAAGGGTAATGATCATACCAAAGTTCTTTCCTAGAGTTGCTCCATTTCGGCGTTAAAAAAGTTTAAAATTTTCTTGGACCTCCTTTTAGAAATGGGTCATGTGCGGTCACCCACCCCACATACCCCAAGGGCCGCCTACGGCAACGAAGCTTAGTCTAACAAGAACTTGTCTAACACTAAGCGGATAGTACATGTTCTGATTCTCGTTTTCACTATTATTAAATTTTTGGTTTTGTATTATATAGTCTAGTTTGGACAATTTCAATCCCCTTCCTTAAAAAAATAACAAAAAAGCACAAATCGAGTATTGTTCTTGTAAAATCGGAAAATTCTTCTATAAACGACGGGAATAGAATTACAATATGAGGAGCAACACTCACACTCACTCGATTATTACAAACAACCGACCATTTATTTCTCTCAACACTCACTCTAAGAGTTTCTCACTTTTTTTTAGTGTTTTACAATAACAAAAGGAATATCTATTTATACACAAGCCAACCACTATATCATTAAATGAGTTTACTTGACAAGATGGTTTTTTCTTTGACCGGTAGACATGTTCTTCAACAAAGGAGGCTACTGTAGTCATGGTGGCTATTGTGTATTTGGAGTCTAACATGGAGGTTGGAACACAACCATTCTCACAACACACTTGAGTTTTCTAGTGTTTATGTTTCTTAGGTAAAACGTTGGACTAGCGGAACAATATTTAACAAGAAGTAAATGTTGAAAAATGCAAGTTTTCGTGTACAATTTCTTTTTATAGATTCTAGCTACTTGATATGTCAATCGTTTTTACCTTAAGCTGTATAATTCAATGTACCATTAAATCAGCATTGGTTGTTATGGTGTGTTAGAATTTAAGGGTGGAAATTGTTTTTGTAGTCGGGTTTATGGGTTGCGGGTTTGCGGGGTCAGTAGGTCATGACACGAACGCGACCCGTTAATTATTTGTGTCAGGATGTGTGATACAAACCCGTATAAGTGAAAACATGACACGACCCACGTAACCTGTTTAAATATATGGGTTCACAGGTTGGCGGGTCATTCGTAGGTTGACGGTCATAAATGGGTTGGCGGGTTATGGGTCTAGTTTTACTAATTTTATCTCTTTTTTGTCAAAATACACAATCTAGATACAAGATACTAAATAAAGTTCAATCATACCAAACAACTTAACTATAAGCAATGATACATTGGTTATTCAATAATGTATACTTTCAATGGTCTCAAAACGATGAAGGAATAAAAGGGAAACGATGTATTTGTTTTTTTATTAGGTTTACGAGGATTAAGTCATTAGAAAAAAGTCTGATAGCAAAACAGTAAACATGGAAAATAAATGGGTAAATAAAAAAATTATATAGGATGGCGGGTCAACTTGCGAACCTGCTACCCAACTGAACACGACACATTTCTTTATACGGGTTGACAGTCAACCCAAAGATGACCCGAACCCGTTTATGCTTAACTCAAACCCATATACATACGTGTCGTGTCGATAACTACATTATCGATTATCGAAAAATGTAACATAAGCATAAAAAATAACAAATAAATAGAACGTGTACTTTTTATGTAGGACATCATTGATGAATCGGGATTTATGTGGATTTCTTAGGAAAAGACGTAATTCTGCCAACTCCTATTGTAATGCAAACCTAGTTTAAAAAATTCAGTTAAAATTCAAATGAAAAACTACTTTTAGCTTCAAAATTTGCACAACTACAGATATTAAAACTATTATAGTGACATTATTGATTATCAAGAAAGGTAGCATAAATATAAAAAATAACAAATAAATAGAACGTGTACTTTTTATGTGAGAAATTAATAGTTGTAAATTTTAATTTCTTATAAAAAGGATTGTAAACTTCAATTTACTATTAAAAATGATATCATTACACAACAAAAATCAAGGTTATCAAATCAAGATTTTTTCCTATAACAAATTAAATTTAGATTTCTTATAAAAAGGATTGTAAACTTTTTTGTGGTACTTTTTTTTGAATAATTTGTCCGAAACAACAATATAAACAATATAAAATAGAAGAAATAGCTATTATTTAGATGGTAAAGAAAACTTCGATAAATTATATGAAAATACAACAAACTTTGATTAAATTATCATTGTATATAAATAATTACTTTTTTATCATTTAGGGTTTAGTTCCTGAAAATGTTTTCAAGTTATCACATTTTGTTATTGTGTGTACTAAACTTTCAAATTTACCATTTAATGTATCATACTTTTGAAAGTTACCATTTAATATACCCAGTTACCTATTCCAAAGGTAACTGGTAATTTTGTTCATTTTTCATTTTTTTAATATGCCACATTATTATTTAATTTCCACATCAGACCATTTTCAAAAAAAATAAAAATATCATGAAGAATTGAAGAAGACATGAAGAACACTTGAAGAAGACATAAAAAACAATTAAGAAGAACATCAAACCTAGAAATCAAAGATGAAGAACACTTAAAAAGAACATCAAACCATCGAGAACTGAAATCAAAAGTCCATGTTTTGTTTTTGAATAAAAAAGATGATAACAGATCAGATTTGAAACCGAAAATAAACCCTAAATGTTAAGAAACCCTAAATCGATGAAGACAGATCTGGAGAACCATGGACGAACATAAACTACATACCTGAAATCGATAAGGCCACAGAACAGGAAGTCGATGATGGTGGGAGATGGATCGACAGTCAATGAAGACAGACCTGTAGAACCATGGACAAAAATTAAACCAAGACCGGATTGAAGCAAGACCAGATCGAACCAGAACAAGTACCCTAAACTTCTGAACTAAACTCGAACCAAGAACCAAACTTTTGAAGATGAAGATGAAGCAATCCCAGATCTGGGTCCTAGAAATAGATGGGTTTTGTAAAATTAGAACCCTCAAGAAATCAAAAATTGGACCCCAAACCTTCATGGAATCACAAACCTAAAATCGAACAAGTTAGAATCCAGTTAAGATGAATCCCTTCAAGTACCAGATGCAGATCTGGAGAGTGAAGATAAGAAATTTAACATCCCAAGATTTTTAATCAATTCTTGTTTATTACATAACTATTCACTTGTGAATAACTAAAACCAACTCTAGATGGGAGAAATGTTTAGAAACTGTTGGGAGAAATTGAAAAAATGTTTCAGCGGCTAGAAAAATGGCATGGAGGTATTGATGTGGAAACATTGCATGAGAGATAAAGAGTTATCTATCTATCTATATCTATAATGTAGAGCAATTTTTACTAAAATACAATAAACTTAGCCTAGATTGTTATTGCATTCAATCAACTTAATATTCTTGTAAATTTTCATAATGTGTCATTGTGTGCACTATAACATGCTATCACATGTTACTTTACATACAATGACATATTACTTAATGTTGGTTGCATTATTTGCAAGAAAATAAACTTAATTGCATAAAATATGATTTTAGACAACATTTGTTTTTCTTAGCTAAAATATGAGACAATGACAGAGTTCTTTTAAGGATCGGGTTCCGAAGAATTGTATTTATAATAATCTCTTAAAGACTTTGGTATTTAAAAAAGTTTGTTTTCATTTGATCGTAATTGCCCATATATACATATACATATATATCTATATCTATACTACTATATAAACCATTTAATATTCTCTCTCCTCTTAAATTTTAAGACTTCTTAAAATTCAATCAATATAAAATTTTGACCCTTCATTTAATCTAAATTAATCTCATCCACTCAATCTTTAACTAT
>JAUEJL010142272.1:0-10724 GCA_032274825.1 Drosophyllum lusitanicum | reverse complement strand
TGTGGCTCAATGGACAGACCCGCATCCTTATGTGCTTTTATGTGAATTCTATTATAGCATGTATATTGCCAAACTTGTATTTTCAAAGATGATGACTTGGTTTTGAAAGATAAAAGTTTTTGGCTGTACTCATTAGCTATCTTTATAGGTAACTCGATGTATAATATGTTTTGTATCTGCAGGAAGATTAAAGGCCTTTGTAAGGCGGGTAGATGTCTTGGGTATTGCTTTGACTTGTTTTAGTTACCGGTAATCTTGGATTTCCTACTTGTCTATTAATGGTCGTGAGATTAACTTTGGTAACACCAAAAGCTATTGAGTCATATTTGACAATGAAATCTATTATTAAACCTTGTACTGTAGTTTGTAGAAATACTGTAAATAAATTATAATATTTCCGCTTTTAATAAAAGGGTTTTATATAGAAACCATGTTTTAATATAAGTTTTGAAAAGTTTAAATTTGGACTAAAAATCAGGGTGTTACAAGTTGGTATCAAAGCCTGGGTTTGAGTGAATCAAACACTCGAGCAAGTGTTTGGTCTCAAACCAGGCCGCCATTACAGGAAATCCATTTGTGTTGGGAGGGTAACTGGGGTTAGGGTGAGAGTTGCCTGGGTGTTAGGTAACTCAAGTGTGCTACTAGCTTTATGTTACTAAGTTTGATTCCAGAAGATGTGTTAAGCCTTAAGTAATAGCCTACCTTGGGTAGTGGTTTAGAAGTAGATTGTACGATTGAGTACTAGGAACATGATCCTTATCAAGGTTAAACCTTGGGATGGTGAAAGAAAGCCGTTTAAGATTGTATATTGAGACAATTATTGTTGTTAAGTCCTTGATGGACTCGTTTGTAATGTTGTATTAGTTTAGAAGGAAAGATTTTCTTGATAATGTATCGGATGTTTTGAGCACTAAAATGAGAAAATAAGCTTAATTAAAGATAAGTTTCACAAATAGAAACATGTGACCATGCTGGTAAAACCCCAATGACTAGTGTTTGAAAAGTAACATGAGATGAAGATGCTTGAAAACCTTGACTAGCTTCCCTTATATAGTAAGGTGAAGAAGTGATGGACTTCATAGAATAGAGATGGATCATAAAAGTGTTGTTTATCTTTGGTCCAAGGAGGGAGCTAGGCACCTTATGTGAAGTAACATACAAAGATAACTTAACCTATAGAATGATCCCTCCAGGCGACTGCGGTTGCGGGTTTTGGATCACAATCGTTGTTATTGATGAAATTATCCTTTGGTGCCCTCCTATATGTCTCTGACTTGAGTATTGATTTGTTGTTTAAGTATTAACCTTACTGAAACTATTGGTTAAGTTTGTAATTGAGATTATTAGTTTCTTTTCCATACATGTTAGGCTTACTTTGGTAAGTTGGGTTATAAATGAAACAGTGTTTCTATGTTTTCTTGAAAGAATTAAGATCTTCTTCTCACTAGTATCTTCTTCGATAGAAGAATAGATATTGGGTCACCATTGAATTTTTTGGTGTGGTTTAGTTCAAATAAGTTTAATTCTTTATTGAAAGCATTCATGGATCATGTGGTCCAAAGAGTTTCATGCTAAGATGTGTAGTGAAAAAACGCGAGTTTAAGTTAGAAATCTTTTAGTCATGTAAGCTCTTAAGTTTTCAGTTGAAACTCATAAACTGTTCTTAGCATTTATTCAGGTGCTTAGAAGAGATAAGAATTATAAAATCGGTTGGTGGATTTAAATTGTGTTTTATAATTGAGATCTTGTAATGAAATGTTTAAGTAAAGTTAAAATTTAGGTAATCCTTGTGATTAAATCTTTAGTATAATTTTTAGACTAAAACTCTCTAGAGTTTGGGATTCTTTCTGAAATTAAGAACATGGTGTTGTTGATTAATGATGTGCTTACTAAGGAGTTTGCGCAATCAAATCTCTTTTCTTTGGTGACTCAGAGGGTTGCTTAAAATAAAGATAAATGGTTAGAGAGTTGAACCTCTTGCTTTGTCCATCCGTCTGTGGGTGATATGCTGTGCTCAAAAGTACCTTTGTTCCTAATTCCTCTTACAACTTCTTCTAAAACCTTGATACAAATCGGCTATCTCGGTCCGAACAATGGATAATGGAACTCCATGTCTCGTAACCACTTCACGCACATACAACCTTGCTAGGTTCTCTAGCTTCTCCATCTATTTGGTTGCAAGGAAATCTGCACTCTTGGTCAAACGATCAACGATAACCCAAATCATATCATTACCTTTCGTAGTCTTGGGCAATTTCGTAACAAAATCCATCATGATCTTATCCCATTTCCACTCGGGTATCTCCAATTGTTGCAATTCTCCGTAGGGCTTTTGATGTTCCGCCTTAACTTGCGAACAATTAACACACTTTGATACATAAGTAGCCACATCCGTCTTCATCCCGGGCCACCAATAGCTTGGTTTTAGGTCCAAGTACATCTTAGTACTCCCAGGGTGTATCGAATACTTAGATTTATGTGCCTCTCGTAGCAACACCTCACGCACTCCCCCAACCTTGGGAACCCAAATACGTCTTGGAAAGTCTTGAGACCATGACTATTCTCACCAAAACTCGCTTGTTATTTCACCATTACTTCGCCCTTCAAATTTTCCTCTTTCAAACCCTGGTTTTGAGCCGCCCTAATCTCATCAATTAAATCCGATACAACCACTATGCTCATTGACTTCAACCGATAAGCAGATCTCGGTTCCTTCCGACTCAAGGCATTGGCCACCACATTGGCCTTTCTCGGATAATAACTGATTTCACAGTCATAATCGGTCAACAACTCTATCCATCGTTGCTGTCTCATATTCAATTTCTTCTGATTTTGAATATGCTGCAAGCTTTTATGATCGGTAAAGATCGTACAATGAGTACCATACAAATAATGTCGCCACAACTTAAGAGCAAAGATAACTGCTGCTAGCTCCAAATCGTGCATAGGATAGTTCTTTTCCGCATCCTTTAGCTATCTAGAAGCATACGCGATAACCTTTACTCGCTGCATAAGAACACATCCTAAACTAGAGTAAAACGCATCACTGTACACCACAAAATCCTTGTTGCTTCCTGGTAAGGACAATATCGGCGCTTCACATAGATATTTCTTCAAAGTCTAAAAAGCACCCTCCCGCTTTTCTGTCCACACAAACGGTTCCGTCTTACATATCAACTTTATCATCGGTGATGTTATTCTCGAGAAATCCTTTATGAATCTTCTATAATAACCCGCCAAGCAAAGAAAACTACGAATCTCGGTTGGGGTTTTATGAATTTTCCACATCTTTATCAACTCGATCTGTGCTGGGTCTACTTTTATCCCATCCATCCCCACGATGTGACCCAGAAATTGCACCTCTTTCAACCAAAATTCCCGTAATGTCTCTAATACCTATCGTAGATGGTTATCCACACTCTTGGAATACACCAAGATATCATCAATAAACACGATCACACATTTGTCAAGATACGGTCTACACACCCGATTCATCAAATCCATGAAAACTACTGGTGCATTCGCCAAACCAAATGGCATAATAAGAATTCACAGTGACCGTAACGAGTACGAAAATCCGTCTTTGGTACATCACCCTCCTTTACCCGTACTTGGTGATAACCCGATCGCAAATCTATCTTCAAAAAGTGACAAGCACCCTGCAACTAATCGAACAAGTCATCTATTCTCGGGAGTGGATACTTGTTCTTCACCATCAACTTATTCAATTCTCTATAGTTGATACACATTTTTATCGACCCATCTCTCTTCTTAACAAATAGAACCGGAGCTCCCCAAGGTGAAGAACTCGACCTAATGAATTCCTTCTCAAGCAACTCTTTCAGTTGTGTCATTATCTCTTTCATCTATGAAGGAGCCAAACGATATGGTGCTTTAGCAACTGGTGCAGCGCCTAGAACTAAATCAATCTGAAATTCAACCTCTCTTGGTGGCTTTGATTCATTGTATGCAATTAACCTGTGATATCAGGTTACCAACCGGTTTCTTCCTTATTTTTTATTTTTAAAATAATGTAATTAAAAAATAATTTTTGTTGGAAGAAAATAAGAAGATAGAGTTGAATGGTTCTTTCAGATTCAAACAAAAAACATATTATTATGAATGGTTCTTTTAGATTCAAACAAAAAACCTAAATAACAAGCCACAATACATATCAAATCAAAGATGAACTCCAGATCTGAAGGGGACGGCGGCGGTTGTTCGAAGATGACACAAGAAACCCTAATCATAAGGTGACCTTAAAGTGGCGGCAGCGGTAATCTGGAAGGTAGTTGTGGTTGTGGTTGTTTGAAGCGGCGGTGATGGTTTAAACAAAAACTCAGAAAGTTTCAGATCTGAACTCGACGACTGTGGTGGATTTTGAATGCGACGACTGTGGTGGTTGTTTGAAGGTGACAACTGTGATGGTTCGAAGGCGACAATTGTAGTGGTGCTTTTGAACGCGAAGGAGACAGCAGTGGTGGTGGTTCAAAGGCGACGATTGTGGTGGTGATTTTGAAGGCGAAGGCGGTGAAGGAGACAATAGTGGTGGTGGTTCAAAGGCGATGATGGTGGTGGTGATTTTGAAGGCGAAGGAGACAACAGTGGTGGTGGGTTGAAGGTGACGAAGGTAGTGGCGTTTGAAGGCTTAAGAAGGCGATGGTGGCATTTGAAGGCTTGAGATGGTAGTGGTGGTTTTATGTGGCTTGTTAGGGTTTGAATTCAATTTCATCTTCTACTTAAATCTAATTAGGTTTTGAATCTAATTTCATCCCCAATACACCGAAGCTTTCGATTTTGGTTCATATTGTGTTTGATTTCATATGGTTTTAGGTGCTTATCTTCATCTAGTTCATATTCATCTTCATGTTTTCCGCATTTATGGGTTTGTGTGCTTATCTTCATCTTGTTCATATTCATCTTCATATGTTCCCGACTTGATTTTGGTTCATATTCATCTAATTTCATCCCCAATCAACTTTATGGTTTATGATTTCAATATATTTTTTTATGTTTTTGCTTTAAAAATGAAGAACATGAGGACGAACCTTAAAGAAAACCAAGAAGATATGAATTTTCTAATTAAAAAAATTAAAATTCATGTAAATGACCGGTAACTTGATAATCAGGTCACCGATTGCATACAATGAATCAAAATTTTAAGTTGTTTGTATTTTTAGGTACAAAATAAAGTTGGTTGCATATAATGACAATATTGACATAGTTTATTGTATTTTCGTGCAATTTGTCATTTTCTTAATTGTATATGGATAGTAGTAAATGAATGTATGAGATACCACGTTGTACTAGTGAGTTTATGGCAAGGTTATCCGAATTCATAAAAATTGCCGAAGATGATTGACTAAAGAGGGGAAAATCTATAATTAATTGCCCTTGTAAAAAGTGTAAAAATATTGAGTGCTTCGTTGATATTGATGAAATTAAATATCATTTAATAGTAAACGGGTTTGTGAAAAGATATACCAGTTGGTGTTGGCATGGCGAACCACTAGATGACAGTAGCACTTCTATTCCCGAATATAACGACGATAACAACGATGATATATACAACAACGATAATGATAATTTAGATGAAATGCTGCATAATTTGGAGGATAATATTGATGACAAATATCATGATAAATTTCAATAGCTGTTGTTGACTCAGAAAAACCATTATATAATTTAGATGAAATGCTGCATAATTTGGAGGATAATATATGATCAATATAGAACCTAGTCTTAATCATAGAACCTAAAGAACAAATCTGGACCATTGAATCATCTAAATTAATGGTTAAGATTTGAAGGTGACAATTTTGTAAATTATATAAAAATTATATTAGGTAACTGCATAATTGAGAGCAAATATGAAATTCTGTTTTGATCCTATTTATGGCTCCACCTCCCGAAAATGAAAAAATGAGAACCAAAATGCAAATCATTGGGTTATTTGCATGTTAATGACTTAATATTTTTTGCATTTTCGGTTTTTTGCATTTTTGTTATCTTCTTTTATATTGGTTGCATTTTGCATTTTGTATTTTTGTCAAACAATTTGCATTTTTGTTATCTGTTCTTTTTTCATTTTCGGCATCATTTGCATTTTCGTCAAACAATTTCCATTTTCGTCAAACAGTTTGCATTTTCGTAAAAAAATAAAATTAGAAAACATTTCAATCCTGGTCTTGAATTAAAGAGAATAAAAAACTGAATCTAATGGTATATATTTTTTTTTTGCTAAAATTCTTAAACATGAATATATTATGATAATTTGGATGTTTAGTAGGATTTTTCTTTTTTAAAAATGAAAGTTTGGAGGTTGAATGAGAGAGAAGGGCATGAGTATTAATTTGTAATTCTTTTTCTAGTTTTGTCCTTACTCTTGATGTCACGTGTCATCACCAGGTTTGTTCTTTAGGTTCTATGAATAAACAAGGTTCTATGTATAACCTCACCCTATATAAATATATATATATATATATATAACACCTGAGGCAGGATCAAATGAGAACACTTCTTATTTGAAGAACCGTAAGAACAATTGGTGGCCCTTGGATCTCCTAATCTATGGTTGATATTAATTCCCTAATTTGTCATCTTCCATTGCATCCCCGTCGCTAACTGTTTTTGGAAGCATCTATTTCAACCGCTGGGAACCGGTGAGTAATTAAGCATCTTCTTGAACTGCCGATGAGTGAGGAAACACCGATTCTCAACTCACCCTTTATCGCCAATAAATGTCTTCGGAAGCAAGTGTGTTCCAGTTCCGGTGACAACCAACAAATACGACGACATCGTACGCTATCATTGCCACCGACGATGATAGACCCCGAGGTTATTCAAGATCTCTGTTATGTAGACTCATTCACCGTTCATTTTTTTTAAAAATGTCGCCATTATTTTACATCTTGACGCATGAGTGAGGAGAATAAAATAACCAAAAGCATTTGATGGGTTTCTTCACAAAAAAATGATATTTATGCAATTTACGAGGAACATTTCCACGTGCAGCATTTCCCAATTTTTTTTCATTTCCTATGAGCTTCTATATTTTCATTTACTTGGGTTGTGTTTTGTTAATTTCGTACTATGCATTTATAGCTAAAATGCCAATTTATATATAGATTTATCTGTTTATACATTTAGACACTACATCCGCATCTAGGTTTGATGAAGATGCAAACAAGATTATTTGTCGCATCTAGGTGTTTCCATCTCACTTTTTTTTTGTATCTGTACAAAAGTTTATGTATGTAAAAATACAAGTTTAGTGTGTGTTGCATCTATGTGTTCTACTTGTATCTTTTTAAATGATGTTATAAACCCCCAATTGGCCTATCAAATTATCTATTAGATGCAGTTGAGATGAATATAAACTAACGCTCTACATCTAATAATTTATTTTAAAAAATATACAAGACCGGTCAATTAAAGAGGATAAAGGGTGATTTAAGTGGTATAATTTTTTATTTAAAATCAATCATGTTAATGATATTTCCAATTTAAAGAATGGTTGTAAATGAATATGTTTTAAATGAAAAGGAAGGAGGCAACACGTGACATTAATTGCATATTTAAATTCCCTTTTTACCCTTTTTCATTTGATAAAATATGTGGCTCACAACTGTTCTCTCCATTCTCATGTTAAGAGATGTTCTTACTTGATCCTTCCTCTATATAACCTAACCATATATATATATGTGGATATAAATATATATATATATATATAGTGAAAAAATCATTTGAGAACCATTTTTATTACGAGTATCATTTGTAACCATCATTAATGTTCATTAATATGGGTATTTTAGTCTTTTATATATTTTTCCAACCGTGAATTGCATCCGGGTGAGTTGTCATTATAGATCGAGCCTTGATTTTCCCGAAATACCCTCGTTAATGCATCATTAATGAGCTACTAATGTTTCATTAATAAGTCATTAATGCATCATTAATAAGCCGTCATTTTTATTGGTCATTGATTTAGTTTAATCAAGGGCCAAGATTGGTTCTCACGGTACTCGCAATAAAAACTGTTATCAAATGAATCATTCTTTATATATATACGGGGAGGGTTTAAGCTAAAAGTGCTTTATTTGTGAAAAGTACGAAAAGCAGTCTCAACCATGAATTGGTTTTTAATCTTGTGGTTCACATTAAACATAATTAATATTTTTATTTAATTCAAAAAGGTAAATTAGTATAAAAAAAAATCTCGCTCCTCTCTCTATTTAATTTTTTTCTCTGTAATATTTTTTTCCTACATTTTTAAAATTTACTTATACTTTATTATTAATAACCATGTTCATTACTGAACACAACCTACGATTTATAAATTTTTTACTCTCTCCCAGTTGGTTACTAGTGAACATGTTTTTTAAGTGTTATAAGACCAATGAGTTGTACTAATAGTTTCTCTTCTTGTCTATGTTAACTAGGGAGCACTATTCTTTATAGAAAAGATATTTATTAGTGAATTATTCTTTTTTATTATTTTTCTACAATCAATACACTGTATTTACCAATGAATATGTATATCACTCTAGTATATTTTTTCTCTCGATGTTTTTATTGAACAACAACCGATGAATGAACTTCTTAATTAAAAAAAATATTCAAATACCTTAAACATAAAAACAGAATAAAGAAAAAAGGATGTTTAAAGTGTGTTTATTAATAAATAAAGTTCCAAACCCATAAATTCAAAACTTACAGCCTCGTTTGCATTTAATAGGTACATTAACCAAAAATTTAAATTTCGTTATATACTCCTAATTAGTGATTAGGAACATAAAACAAAACAAAAAACTAAATTTAGGAAACAAAAAACTAGTTTACTATTCTAAATTTTCTGTTCATTAATAAACATTAAAAAATTAAAAATTCAAATTTATACAAGAAATATGTTCTACTTAGATGATCCAAAAAGATAAAGAACTCTTGAAAAGAAACCACACCTTGATACGGTTCATAGATTTAGGAAAAAACCCAAAATCCGATGAACTTAAGAACTTGTATAACAAGATAAAAGATATCAAGATCTGAATAAAAGACAAGAGAAAAAAATTAGATGAATTTCGCTGGTAGTGGCGGCTATTGTCCTAGGTCGTAATATAGAAAGAAGAAAGGGGATGGTGGCATAGTGGTGGTGCTCGGTGGCGGATTGATAAGGATGTTGGCGATGGTCTGGGGCCGCCGCCATGTTTTCTGACGTAACCCTAGCCGCCGCCATGCTTTTCGTCAAGTCCAGATCTGATCGGCGATGGGGGCACTAGCTCGATGATGACAAAGAAATCGACTATTGGTTGTGAATAGAAAAAGAGATCGCCGGCCATGGATTACGAAGATAGAAATCGCCGGCGACCGTAGGACACCTGCTAGAACTTCAAACGGTTAGGAAGAAGTTCTTTAATCTTGGCCAAATCTCTTTCTTAGTTAACTGCTATGATAAACTAGCTCTCTACCATGATTTTCAATTAAGGAAGTATTAACTTTGAGACAAATGTATTAATTTCCAACATATTCATTAGTATTGAATTACCTTCATTGCTTCTTGGCGCAGTTTCTTTGAGAATCAGATCGCCCAGTAATCATGCAAGGTAGAACAAGGAGGTTATTCTTCATATTTGAATACATGACAATGTAATTCTATCTTTAGATGACAACATATTTGTTGTCTATATATTTTTTTGTTGGTTAACTAGAATCCCTTTTCCATGCTTGTCTTTTTTATCATCGTAATTACTACCAACGAACAATATACAACAAAATCATGGTCACAAGAATTGCCATAATTATTAGTATTTTAATTATTAGTTTCTTCATTTAGACGGTGAATGTATGTATTATTATGGTTTCGTGAACCTTTTTACTTAGAATTTAAATTTTAATGACCAGCTCATGGGAACTTTAGATGTAGGAATTATGTTTTTTTTTTTTTTGGGTAGCTTAAATGATCATTCTTAAATGTTATATTAGCAATAGAAATAAAAAACCTTTCAAAGAGGCAGAGAAAGGGTGAATACTAAAAGAACTGTATATATGTAAATAAAAAATCTTTTTTCTTTTCTAAATTTGTGTGTTTTAATTTTTGGAAGAAAGCTCAAGATTGAAATTGTTGGACTTACTAGCAAGAGCTCTTCATGATCCACATTAGGGCTTTTCAAGTTGAAATTCTGATAAACATAATTTAGAATATTATTTTTACACTATGAAGTAGTTGTTATGGGACAAGCATAGGACGTATGGTGTTGTGACTCTAATCTTAAAAAATCATGTAATCGTATATTTTCACCTTGTTCTTCAAAAAAAATCTGAAAGGACTATCTTTTGGAAGGAATATTTGCACCTAAGTTTGAGAATGTCACTAACTTGATATGTGTGGAAGTGTTAGCCTTCTATCTTTTATATAAGCTTAATTTCACCTTGTGCTTTTTTTTTGGTATATGAATTATGTGTTTAGCCACAGTTATACAAACTTGAAATATTTGACTAAACTTGAAATCTTTTCACCACGAGGACTTTTTAAAATGAATTTCAAGTGTAATTTTTTGAAAACGTTAAACCTATCCCTTAAACAGCTAACATTAGGGTGTGTTTGGTTGGACGGAACGGAATGAGAAAGGAATGGAATGGACGAGGGAATGGAATAAGTGGTGGAATGGAATGATCCATTGCATTTCTTTATCATGTTTGGTTTGCACGAGTACTGAAATTTCATC